>JADRCD010212651.1:3783-31959 GCA_019843815.1 Montemys delectorum
AAAAAAAAAAAAAAAAAAAAAATTTTTTGGTGGTAACAAAAGGGAAGGTCTAACATAACACTAAATTTTCATACCTTGCAAGGCAAATCAGAAATTTGTATTAGAGGGGCTGGTGAGATGGCTTAGTGGGTAAGAGCATGGACTGCTCTTCTGAAGGTCCTGAGTTCAAATCCCAGCAACTACATGGTGTCTTACAACCACCTGTAATGAGATCTGATGCCCTCTTCTGGTGTGTCTGAAGGCAGCTACAGTGTACTTAGATATAATAATAGATAACTCTCCCCCCCCCACCACCACCCCCACCGAGACAGGGTTTCTCTGTGTAGCCTTGGCTGTCCTGGAACTCACTTTGTATACTAGGCCTGCCTCTGCCTCCCAAGTACTGGGATTAAAGGCGTGTGCCACCACAGCCGGGCCTAAATAAATCTTTTAAAAAAGAATTTGTATTAGAAAAGATTTGTATTGGAACAGATTGTATTGGAACAACACTTCCATTAAGGTGGTATACATATCCCTCAGTATCTTGAAAATACTAAAGTAATTGAAATCGCAATTTTGAAAATGTGATTTTTATTTATTTAGTTTGCTTTTTTTTTTCTTTTTGAAACAAAGTGTCTTTATGTAGTTCAGCCTGTCCTGGAACTTATCTGTTCAGATTGGCCTCAAACATACAGTTCTCTTGCCTCAGACTCCTGAGTGCTGCTAGATTCCAGCTATATTCTATTGTACCTGGCTAGAAGTGCTAATATTTAAAAGTCAGAATTTAAGATGTATGCTTAAAGTGAGATTATATGCTCACTTTTATATGTTACATGGTTTTATATAGTTCTGTCAGTGCATTATGTAGACCTTCTTTTGTATTAATAGTGTCTTCACTCAATGTAAAATCAAGCTGTAACATTGAGAAGGTGAAAAATTTACAACCTGACAGTTATTGGTTGAGTATTCCTAGTCCATAAATCCCAAACCCAAATGTTAAAAAGTTGAAACATTTTATTGCTCACATGCCACATTGAAAGGTAAAGATGTTAGATCAGGTTGAAGTTCATATTTTTTGATTAGGAATGTTCAAACAATAAATACTCTAAAAACTGAAAAAAGTTATCTGAAAAAATTTTGGGTTCTAAATATTTCAAATAAAATATTCTACCTGAAATCTCTTTTAATCTTATAACTCACAGTTAAAAATACTCATTTCAAAGTTTTATGTATATTTATTTATTAGTTGTTTTTTAAATTATGTCAGTAAACTTTTACATTGAAAGGATTCTTTTCTTTTTGTTTTTTTTTTTTGTTTGTTTTTGTTTTTCAAGACAAGGGTTTCTATGTGTAGCCCTGGCTGTCCTGGAACTCACTCGAAGACCAGGCTGGCCTCGAACTCAGAAATCCGCCTGTCTCTGCCTCCCAAGTGCTGGGATTAAAGGTGTGCACCACCACCACCCAGCGAAAGAATTCTTTTATATTAATATTTTTATAATCCATATTTACTTACTATTACATTTACATTTTTTCTGTCTTACTAAGTATGGCTGCTCATTTTGTAAAGGTTTGCATAATGTTTCATGTTGTTGTAGTATAACAGTTTTACCATTCTTGTTCTGGTGGGCATTTAAGGTTGTTGCAATACTTTGCAATGTTGTAACCATTACTGTATAAAACATTCCTACATTTGTGTATTGTATATTCAACATATTTTTTTCTAGAAGAAACCGAACATACTCAATTTATAACTGAATTTCTATGTCAGACTGCATGACTATTTTAAGGATATGAATACTTAAAGCCTAATGAACTTTCCAGATCAAATTATTTACATTCTGCCAGCTATGTGGAGATGGCTCTTTTTACTTAAATCAACGTTGCTGCTGTCCTCTCTCTTCAGTTTGTGTTTCTCTGTCTTCATTTCTTGGTCTCCTTGTCTGTCTGTTGTGTATTTTGGTACAAGAAAATTGAAAAGTATTTTTGCTGTCTGACATGGATTCATGCTGTACACTGACTTTTATATCCTAAAAAGTCATTGTTATAGATGACAGTTTCATGATGGCGATATTGATGAGAGGTAGCAACATATTTGGGGTGATGGTTCTGGGCTGCTTGTCCTGAAATCACTCGCTCTTTGCAATAGTAAATATATAGTTTTATTTAGCCTATATATATTTGAGGTATTCTTTTGATCAGACTGATAAAAATCATTGGGGGGTGGGTGGGTTGGAGAGATGGCTCAGCGGTTAAGAGCACTGACTGCTCTTCCAGAGGTCCTGAGTTCAATTCCCAGCAACAACATGGTGGCTCAACAACCATCCGTACTGAGATCTGATGCTGTCTTCTGGACAGCTACAGTGTACTCACATCCCACACATAATAAATAAATAAATATTTAAAAAAAATCATTGGGGAGGTTTAAAGCCCACCAAGCCACTCTGACTGGCAATGCCAAAAAGAATAAAGGAGAGAGAAAAGGAAGACCGAGAATAATGGGCAGTGTAGGAATTTACAGTTTAGGAGGGGTAGGATCTAAGTTCTTTGTTCATCTTCATCTTCTTTTCTACTGGCTCACAGTCATTAACTTTAAAGGGTAAGGTATTTATTGGCTATGAATATTATCTTGACCCAGCCTTTCAAGAACATAGCACAAGAATTTTTCCAGATAATGTTGGTACATGAGTAGTAAGGTGCTTTTCATGTATTTCTGACTAGCTTGATTTTGGAAAATATTGTAAAATACCCTCTTTTCCTCCTTCTGTCTCCCTCTTTCCTTCCCTCCCTCCCTTCTTTGTTCTTTCCTTCTTCCTCCTTTACCTTTGTCCTACCTTTTCTGGTCTCCGTTCTTTATTCTCTCTCAGGTTTCTGGGATACTGAAGCTGGGTCTTATGCATAGGAGAAAAGTTTTCTATCACTAAGTTATGCCTCTTTCTAATGTTTTACAACTTTAACTTTTTCATTTGAAATCATATTTTAGCTGGCAATATATCTTCTACTTTTATTTTCATTGCAAGTTGCTGTACTTTTTTTCCCTGCTTGGTGCATTTTACCATTTCTCTTCTTTTTATACATCATTCACTTAGTGTGTGTGTGTGTGTGTGTGTGTGTGAAATGAAACTTAAGTAAATGATGTAGCACATTACTAGTTCAAACTGTCATGGAACTTTTAGTATGTTGTACGCCATTTTCTGTGTTTATTTTGTGTCTGAATTAGGACTGTCATTGGTCTACATTTCATAAATTTTATAGAACATCTTGTGTAATTCAAGATTTTAACTTAAGGTGTCTATCTTTTAAATTTTCACATCTTTTTATCACTTACACCTGTATTTTATGCATAGTTATTAGAGAACTATAATCAAATATGTGTTTGACACTATAATTAGGAATGTGATGTACTATTATATGAAAAACTATTATAATGAAAAACTTATTCATTGAGTGTCATAAATATGATTTTTTTACTAGATAAGTATGATGAATAAAAAAAACATGTCACAGGATGATGCAGTGGCATATACCCCTAATCATATCCCTCAGGAGACAGAGGCAGGCTGGGTTTTTTTGAGTTTCAGGGCAACCTGCTTTATGTAGTGAGTTTAGGGCCAGTCAGGACAATGCATTGAGGCCCCATCTCCAACAAACAAGGAAAAATAAAAAGGAAAAGAAAAATGTAACATGGTGATCTCGATTAGACATTTTGCTTTCTGTTGCTGTACCAAAATACCTAAGAATGGTTATCTTATGAAGAATAGAAGTCTTATTAGTCAGCTTTGTAGTACTGTATCAAACCTGAGGTAATCAACTTAAAAAGAAAAAAGGCTTACTTGGCTTATAATTTTCGAGGTTTTAGCTCATTATTGGTTTATCCTGTTAATTTTAGGCATGTGATAAGGCGGTATACAATGGCAGGAGCACATTGCAAAAGAAGTAACTATCAACTGGGCAGTGGTGGTGCACGCCTTTAATCTCAGCACTTGGGAGGCAGAGGCAGGCGGATTTCTGAGTTCGAGGCCAGCCTGGTCTACAGAGTGAGTTCCAGGACAGCCAGGGCTATACAGAGAAACCCTATCTGGAAAAAACAAACAAACAAAAAAGAGAAGTAACTATCTAGTACCATCCAAGGAACAAAAGGGGGTTGGCTCCCAGTATCTCCTTCAAAGGAACATTTTCAACCATGTAACTTCCTTCTGTTGTGCTCTGTTTTGTATAGGTTTCATGACATGCATCCCCTAAGATCTTGGAAGAGGGGGACAAACTTCCAAATCCTGTTTCATGTCTGGTTCCAAAAGGTGTAGGCAACTCTGCCTTTCTTTCTTTGCTGCCTGTAACATGCTTCTCTCTCCTGGCTTGGATCCACTCCCTGTGTGCAGCTCTCCTTTAATATGTCTCATGTCTCTGGCTATGTAACATGTTGGGAGTCTCCATTGCAATTCAGGCTTCACTTACATAGCTTCATGCAGTGGCATCTCGTGGCTTCTGGGTAGGGGCTTCCCTGTTAGGCATTGCTTATTAGCCCCAGTGGCTCTTTTGAAACTATGGTGGAAGATTTCACTACTTATTCACTTGTGTATCTTTGCCATGTGGATGACACTGCTAGTTCATCTGACCCTCACTCCCTGGAATCACCTTAGCAGCAGCTTTTGATGGCTGTGCTTTCTTGAAGCCCTATGCTCTCTTCCTCAGATTGGAAGTTCTTTATTCCAATGCAGATTAGGCCTAAGAGAGTTTTTTTTTTTTTATACAAAGTCCTCTGTTTTTATCCTATTAATCTGTTAATCTAGTGATAAATAAAACCACTAACAAGGACTGAGCCTTTATGCCCTAGTCACCTCGCAAATGTCCCACTTTGCATATAATTAATATATTACTTTGGTACTTAATCACCCCACACTCCTACAGATTCTCACTTTGTAGCTCTAGCTGATCTGAAACTCACTATATAGACCACCGTGGCCTGAAACTCAGAGA
Organism: Montemys delectorum; assembly: GCA_019843815.1. Lineage (NCBI taxonomy): Eukaryota > Metazoa > Chordata > Mammalia > Rodentia > Muridae > Montemys > Montemys delectorum. The sequence goes on from JADRCD010212651.1 coordinate 8,737, forward strand.
TCTGTTCACTGCTTCTGTCTTCTGAGCGCTGGGGTTAAAGGCTATGTGCTACTGCACCCAGCCTGCTAGTTTTTATGACAGGAAATTTTAGGCAATACATTCAGGTTATAGTCTTAAACTTCAAAAGTATGCTAAAAAATTGGTGAGTTTAAGCTTAGCTTTTTTTCAAACTCTGTTTTCTTAATAGGTTCTTAAATGTTTTAACCTCCCTTCTAGCCCACCACCTACCAGAGTTAGTGGAAAAGAAAGGTTATTAGGGGGTGGGGTAGGGTGAGGTGGGGTGGTGGGAGGGTGGGGGCAGGAAGTGGACCTGTTTAGAAATGGTTTTTTGGAGCATATCCAGTTTGCAATCCAGCAGTTCAGTTCACAGGATTCAGCCTCAGCAGCTTGTTCTACTTGTAAACACTTCAGGAATATACCAGCAGTTCAGTTCAGTGGTGTTGGGATAGCAATCAGCAATCAGCAGTGGTGGTGGCATGACTTAGCAGAAACAACCAGGCCTCTGCTGAATTGTACAAGTCAGCAGGAACAACCAGGACCACGAGGGATGCCAGGAGAAGTTCTCAGTGAAGACAGGAGACCAAGAAGTGTTGCAAAACTAGCTATGCAAGCCCTTGTCACTGTCACTGTCCATTGACTCCTATTCATACTTCCTCCAAACATCATGTGCTCTCCATGGGTCTTGCCTCACCACATCTTGACTCAGCACATGAGTCTTAGCAAAATTCCTTGGAGTTAGTATCAGCTGACATCACTCTGCCAATTGGCCAGAGACTGTAGAAGCATCAAGAAGCTGCCAAAACACCACCAGAAAATTTTTTGGTGTATTTCTCTATGGAGTCATGACAAACAGAGCTCAGTTATGCAGTGTAAGGCAAACCAATACATGCATGTCATTATTGAAGAATCCTTCACCATGAGTCCTTTCATGTGTTTGCTTTAGCTAAATATCCTTAGACCTTTGTCTGCTTCAGGAAAAGATCCTTGATACAACTGACTTTCCAAAGAAACCAGAAATTTTGACTTAGGTGAGACATGTTGTGTCTAATTCTTGTTCATACATTCAGGATTGAGAATAACTTTCTTAAAAGATAATGTTCAATGTTTTACTATCTTGTTGATTTAGTCACAAATAACAAATACTGTCTGTGAAAATATAGACTAGTCTCAAAAATTCTATTTATTAGTCATTTTATCTGATCCTGCAAATTATTTGAGTATATGATTATTCACAAAGAAGTGCTTCTAAGCCCTGTATTCTCAGCAATTATTTTCAAGTGATTTAAGGTTATATATGCTAAAATTCTGAAAGTAAAATAACATGAACATTATTATTCTGGGAGTGTTTCTTGCCTCATGTTTCACTTGATTGTACTATATAGTTCCTATTGCTGTCTACCTCAGATAATTATTTCCCACATTGTCCTGTACCTGCAGTTAAGGTAAATATCATTACAATGGAGGTTATTTCTTAGAAGATGAGTCTGAGTTTCCATTTATGTCCAAAGGTGCATGAGGAAGAATGGTTGACAGTGAGTTAGAATCTTTGAACTGAAAATGACCTTTGATAATGGAAATATAGGATGTGATGGTTACAGATTATAATCTGGGCCCTAGAACTGATTCACTGTTCAGTTCTTGTTTTCAGCATATCAGAGAATTTGGACTGGAGGAAAACTCAAAACTTATATCATTTATATAGTTTTGCATAAGTTAATGTTAGACAGCTGAGGATAGTGGCAAACATTGGGTTAATATTGCTTAAAGAGCCCTGGTATTCTAGTTCTTTTATTTAGTGAGAGTGGCTTGACCATGTGGTTTCTCTGTCAACCTTTTAACCTACTCATAATGGAGGAAACTGTGTAGTCTAGCCTGTACTTGAGCTTTGATACTATATGAAATAACTTATGCAGGATCTGTTCTAATCTTGTAAAGAGTCTATGATAAGCAGGTCATTTGAATACCATTATAAGAAATATTTTGCCAGGCAGTGGTGGCGCACGCCTTTAATCCCAGAGGCAGGCGGATTTCTGAGTTCAAGGCCAGCTTGGTCTACAGAGTGAGTTCCAGGACAGCCAGGGCTATGCAGAGAAACCCTTTCTCGACACCCCCCCCCCCCAAAAAAAAATATTTCAAGAACTTTATATTTAAAATACTTGCTCATATCTAATTTTTTGGTCCTTTAAATTTTATAATATAGATAAAATCTATATTTTAAATATGTAAAATATAACTTAGTTATGTTTTAATTTTGGCTAATTGTTTCACAGAGGTCATGTGTATGTATGTGCATAGAAGTGTGAGTATATGTGCGTATGTACATGTGTCTGTGAGAGTATGTGTGAGTGAAGGTGTATGTGTTTGTATGAACTGCCTTCAGTATATTACAATTTTCAGTAAGATCTAGTAGGCTCAGTAAAAGATACTTGACATATATTTATTTGATAATCCAGAAGTGAAGTAAAATCTAAGTGGTACTAACCTAGACATACAGTATTTAAATATTCTGTGTTTATAATAAATGATTTTTGCACTAGTTTGCTGTAGTTTTTGCCTCTTATTTTGATTTTGCAGAAGAAAAGCTATTCAGAGTGTATGCATCTATATTTAACTACATATTCTAGCCTGAGATAAAATTGAGCCAATTGGCATCTACAGTTCTGATTCATCACAGAATTTCTAGTTCCCAATTATAATTTTGTACTAATAGAAGCTTAAATTTAGTCATATTGGGCAGCAAAGACCAAGGAGTTATCACGAGTTTCATCAAAGTGTTTTGAGACATTTCCATTCCATTAGTTCTCACTTTTGAATAAATCTATTTTAATAATTACCCTAAAGTTATGTAGAACCGTCTTTCTCACTACCCTACTCAGGATGTGTTTGTTCAGGTTCTCAAATGTGAACTAATTTTATACTTAAAAAGTGTTATGGATGCTTTCAGTTTTATGAATGGTTTAACCATTCATAAAATAATGAATCTGTGTCCTCCCAATGCAGCCAAGCATTTAGTACTTCATCAGTGGTCTTTAGACGCCCTCTGTATTTGTGCAGCTGCGTGCTCTGAGAAACGAGAGGGTGCTATGAAGGCATCATACCAAAGTTTCTTCCTTGGCCTGGTCATTTTGTTTCTGTTGAGAGACCATAAGCCTGTTATTTTCATACATACTCAATTTCTCAGGTTTTAGCTGCATAGCAGTCTTATCTTCTGTCATCTCTCCCTTTTTCTAGAGCCGATAGACAGGTGAAATCATTTACTTACATTATTTCATTTCATCCTCACACAGCTCTGAAAAGTAAGTAGATAGTATTCGTTTATATTTATCTATAGAAATTGATGCTCAGCAAGGTTGACCAAATTGTCCAAGGTCACTTATAATGTTAAGAAGTAAATGTGATTGAGTTTTCAATCCAGATCAGTCACTCCAAATAGAATTTTCATAGCTTAAAATGATAATAATAATAATAATAATAATAATAATAATAATAGTGTCAAGATTATTTTAAAAATGATGATCAGAATCTCCCCATACTCATACTTGGTATGCTGTTTCTTTCTTAACTTTCTTTCTATTGTTCACCTAAGTTTATATTGCCAGGTTAAAGAGATTTTGCTTTATGTGTGTTCTTGCTTTGGTTCTCTTAAGAATCTAGTGGGAAGAAATTTTATTTTCTTAATAGTTTTGTCTTTGGCATATGACAGTTGCTTGCTTGCTTGCTTGATTTTATTGTCACTAATCTTTCTTCTATTCCCTTTCTATCATTTGGATATTTAAAAGTCTTCACTGTTATGTTACAGTGTGGCCAGTGTTACTTTTTTTTGGTCTGGTACACAAGCTAGAGGAAAGAAGGAGGATAACTAAGGCACCTGAGGAACAGGATAGAACAGGTTTTAGTATTTTAGAATCTCACCAGTAAGATTTTATAATCCTTTCCTGTGTGGTATTTATTGAAAAATAACTTCTCACATGTCCTTCTATTGTATCTTTTATGCGGACTTCGTTATATTTCTTCCTATTTTTGGTTGTAATAATCTGCTGTAAGGTTCATTACATAATGCAATCTGAAAGTTCTTATTAGTTCTTCCGGAAAAAACTCTAGGTGACAAGATTTCTAGTTTTTAAGGTGTAATTCAAAGAATGAATATGAAGCAATTAATTTCTTTTCAAAGGAAAACCCAAAACAAATATGAAATTCTCAGTTTGTTAAACTAGTTTGAGGCCTGACTTTTTTTTCAGATTCCATTTAATTTTGCACTGTATTTTGGATTACTTTCCCTTTAAACACAATTCTAAAATTATTTTATTACTTTTATTATTTTATTATTAAGAACTAAGCATCTGTTCTTTTAAAAAGTGTTATTAGGTAAATGTTCAGAGTCTCAAAGACCTAAAAAAAAAGTTGTATGTTCTAATCTAATTATGTTATATGTTCTAATTAAGTATGATGTTAATTGTCAGATGTAGCTTGCAATATTGTGGCAAATACAGTCAGTCCCTGAATACTTGGGAGTTTTCCATCTGTGAATTAAGTGAGCTTCAGGTTGAAAGTATTTGGGAACAGAAATTGCATTTGTATTGAATAAGTAGAGAAGTTTTTCGTTAGTCTTTCTTTTTTTCTTAAAGACAGTATGAAAAGTATTTACATGACATTATTTACATAATACTTGTTATCTATTGCAACTAATCTAGAGACTTTTGGAGGTATATGGGAGAATATATGTAGGTTGTATGTAGAGAGTATGCCATGTTATTTATATAAGGAACTTTAGAATCTCAGACTTTGGTTGGGCTAGGAATAGTTGTTCTCTTAACACCAAATCCCAGAACAGATACAAGGGAGAATGTCTGTCTTAGGGTTTCTATTGCTTGAAGAGACAGCCTGATCAGGGCATCTCTTATAAAGGAAAACATTTAATTGGGACTGGCTTACAATTTCAGAGATTTAGTCCATCATGGAATGAAGCAGAGTGTAGGCAGATATGGTGCTAGAGAAGGAGCTGAGAGTCTTGATCAGAAACAGGAAAGAGACTGGTTTGAGCTTCTGAGAACTAAAAGCCCACCCCCTAGCAACACATCTCCACCAACAAAGCCACACCTCCTAATAGAGTCATTCCTTATGGGCCTATAGAAGCCATCTTTCTTTCAAAGCACCATAGAGAGTTGTTTTTGTTTTATTTTATTTTTAGTACTGCTTATTTTATTTTATTTTTATTATTTTTTGAGTATAGAATAGAGTTTATTCAGGGCATGGGGAGGGAAGTGAAGAGGGTAGTAGAGGCGCTGTTGATTGTGTTTTTGCACAGGCTGTTAGCCATCTGCTTGTCCCTGGTGTTGACTGGATATTCCTGATGCTGGCAGGACTCTTTGGAGAGCAGGCAGAGTCATGGGCCTGAAAGTGGAATTCAGGGAACAGCATGCTGCTCACCTCTGCTGTTTATGCCCCAGGCGAATCTTGGGCCCCTCAGACCTCTTCTGTTAAGGCAGGCAGACCTGTGGACCTTACAGTGGAATCAGGGGCAGAGCTCAGCTCACTGCTGCTGATTGTGTCCCAGAAGGACCTGTAGGTTTGGGGTTGGGGAGGAGGGGTCTAACCTGGATGTTTCTGGAGCTAGGCAGGCCTCCTTGTGTTGGCAAGCAGTGGGACCAGGTGTGATACTTTTTAAAGCTTTTTCAAAAACTATACATATTTTTTCAGACTTCCCTATGATATTTATTTCTATTGCTGGAAATGGTTTAAACAAAATACCAGTGCAGGAGATCTGGTGGTTCAACAACACCTGTAAATGTGATGACTTGATAGTTCTTTGTGCTAGTTCCAAAGATTAACTAACATACATCAGTGTGTACTTGGAAAAGAAAATAATATGTAGTACTTAAAATTCCTGCATAATTTTTTTTTGTATTTATTGCCACCAATTTTGAAAAACACAGTGCTATTCAGTAGTAATCTTTAAATAAAGTTTTGGCTTATAGTTGTATGTTTTAAAGAAAGATGTTAATATATAAATTCATATACATTGATATTTATTTTTTAAATTTATTTATTTATTTTATGTATACAAGTGTCCTGTCTTCAAGCACACCAAAACTGGGGAATAGATCCCACTTCAGGTATACTAGTAGCAATGTAGCAGTACCTTAAGAGATATGCAAATATATCTTCATAGACACTTTCTACGTTGCTACGAGTATGTTGGCTGATATGGCTACTAATACATTTTTTAACAAAGAGGCTTATTTTTCCTGATGTCAAAACTAAGGTTATCATTATACATGCCAATAGTTTCTGTACTCAAAGGTCTGTATTTCAGAAGCATAGCAGAGTCAGTAGCACTTTCATAATATCTTGTGTGGTGTTTGAATATGCTTGGCCTAGGGAGTGGCACAGTAAGGAGATGTGTCTTTATTGGGGGAAGTGTGATACTGTGGGGATGGGCTTTGAGACCTTCCTCCTAGCTGCCTAGAAGTCAGTCTTTTCCTGGTTGTATTTGGAACAAGATGTAGAACTCAGCTTTTCCAGCACCATGCCTGCCTGGATGCTGCCATGTTCCTGCCTTGAAGATAATGGACTGACCCTCAGAATCTGTAAGCCAGCCCCAATTAAATGTTGTCTTTTGTTAGAGTTGTCTTGGTCACGGTGTCTCTTTACAGCATTGGAAACCCTAAGTCACTATGTTTGAATTTTGGATTTCCTTAAGTAGTTTGTTTCTGTAGCATTAGCTGTCCTGGAACTCACAGAGATCTGAGATGCCATCCATCTGCCCCTGCCTCTGCCTCCTGAGTGCTGGTAGTAAGTGCTGTAGCACCACTACTACCTTGCTTGTAGTGTTGCAGTTTTTTTTTCTTATTCTTGTTTTATAGTAGTTTTTTTGGGGGGAGGAGTGGGGAGATAATATATGTGCAAAAAAAAAAAAATCCCCCTCTTTCCACAAATTTTACTTAAATTCCCCCCAGTAACCATCATGTGTAGATGATATAATCAATTTTATTGTTCATAATAAAGATTAGGAAATGAGCTTAAAGAAATTAACTGATTTGATTTAAGTTTTTTTCTGAGACTTGAGTTTAGGTCTTCAACTTTGTATAGTCTGCATAACTTTCACTGTACCTAAGTGCTGTTTCTCTTACTCTCTAAGATACTACTGTTGCTTAAGTCACAGTTTGGATTCCTGGAAGAATCTACTTAATCTTTCTTTTCTGTTACCTTTAGGTAAATCTTCATTGTTGACAGAGTGATCTTTCTAAAAAGACAGTCTTTTCATTGATAGTATAAAGATGGCAAAGAAAATAGTTTGAATGATGCAGTTTATATCTTTCCCCTTATTTTTAAATGCATCATATCAATGCTATTCACCACTCATACTGCAAACTTGAGTTGCAGCTGTAGTCTATCCTGTCCCAATATTTGTTACTACCTGCCATAGTTTGGATACCTGTCCTTCAGTGACATGTGTTCAAGGCTTTGCGACAACCCTGGTGCTATCAGGAAGTGATAGAATCCTCACTAAAATCCTTACCCTGGGTGAAATCTGAACAAGGTCTCTCTTTCCTCCTCAGGTCCTTATGAGAAACCAAAGTATGATTTTGTCAGTTCATCCTGGGGAGCTAACTATAGAGCATAGATAGGTGAGGCCAGGACAAGAAATTGGGTGACCTCCAAAGCACCTACACTGGAAAGTCTTCACCCTGCATGGATGATGACTTCCCCATAGCTGCATAGAGCCCTCTTCCCCTAGTCTTCCTTAGCCTGTATATTATGACCCTGCTGTCCAAGGCTCCAAGGCCCTTAGGCCATACAAATGAATGAGTGGAGGACCTGGATACTCAGGTTGAGGGGACAGTGACCCTCCCTGATTCCATCCTAGGAGAGAATGTCTGAAATCTACAGGTCTGATTGTGATGTAATCTCACAAGTAAGCATAGTCAGTCTCATGAAAATGGTGACACTTGGCTCAGAGAATAATACCTATGACGCCCTAAAAGCAGGTGCCAAAGACTAGTCTTTTATAGCTGTACTCAAATAACTCCACTCAAATCGACCCTGGTGGTGGCAGTGGCACATTCTTTGCTACCCGCCCAATGTTCAGGGTTCCTGAATAAAAGACAGACAGACAGACAGACAGACAGACAGACAGACAGACAGACACACACACACCCTTTATATTTTAATATGCCTTAAATAGTCAATGATTGGGCCACTTTCAAACCTCCATGTGGCTAAAACTCTCCCCTCTGATATTCCTGAGTTATTACTTACTAAAACCTATATTCCATCTTGGCTGCTCTGGACCCAGATCTGCAGCCCTCTCCAGTTGAGTTCCCCAACACCTACGTGACATTGTCCAACATACCTCAGGTGTGGCTTCTGTTTCTTTTCCAGCATGGTGACTATCTCTCTTCCTGCTCTTTCCTCTATCCCTTGCCTGGGAATCGTAAAGTCCCATCTCTGTCTCCCTGCCCAGCCATTGGCTGCTGGCAACTTGTTATTCATCAATCAAAACCAACTAGGGGCAGGATCCCTCAGCATCTTACGAGTGGATTCTCTTGCAGTTTTGGGGACCAAATTAGCATATTACATGCAGCATTAGACCAAGTCCACAACAGTTCCCAACTGAAACTGTGTGTAAGTGATTGATACCTGCTGTAGAAGAGCAGTGCAGTGACTGGCTGTACTGGCTGTACAAAGCACCTCCAGGGCACGCCTTGTGCTTAGGAGTACTTGACCAACACAAAATGCACTCCACGTGTGGGTTTTGTTTTTTAGTTTGTTTCTTTTTCTTTTTCCTTTTTTTTTTTTTATGAGAGAGAAAGAAGGAAAATAAAGTTGTGTAGGTAGAGAGTATCTGGCAGGAATTTCAGGAAGAAAAAGAAAAATTAACAAAATACATGTATGAAAAAAATTTAAATGTCAGCATATTAAAAACAGCAGGCTGTCTAGTGGGAGGAAGTGAGGTTACTGGGAACATGTCCTTGAGCATGATATGAAGCACTGCTCCTTCCTGTTTTCTTTATTTTCTGGCGACCTTTAGGTGAGCAGCATCGTTTAGGACACCAAAGCAGAAACTTTGCTAAGACCTTTCCTGGATGATTTCAAGGTTGCACACTTATGTTATAGGACCACGTTCAAAACTTGCTTGCTGTTTTCATGTTTTTTGCCATTGAATCAGTTTTCTTTTCCCATAGAGGTGTTGTAGTAAATTATTATAATAAGCCTGAATCAGTACTAGAGCCGGACAGTTATTACCCTCTAAGCTATTAATTTTTACCTCCCTACCAATAACCTACAGTTATGACTTGCCATATTCCATGTGGGCTGCTCTTACCCTGACTGGCCAGCCCCCATGGTCAGTTCTTACTATTTCTTACTCTATGGTATCTTTTTCTCCTTTCTGTCTTTTCCTACTCTTCCTCCTGCTGCTGCTCTTCCTCCTCCTGCTGCTCCTCCCCCTTTTGCTCCTCCTGTTCCTCCTCCTCCTCTGTGGTCCTACCTCCAACCCCAAGCCCTGGAACCCTGACTCCTCTTATCTTCTTCCTAGCTATAGGCTGTAGGCATCTTTATTCACCAATCAGGGATAACTTGGGGTGGGGGTGGCAAGATTACTTAGTATCACTTATGGATGTGCAGATTCTTTCTTCCCTGGGTGCAGACAGGCCTGGGGGAGGGCAGTATTTACCATTACAATACATAGCAAAAGACCAATCCTCAACATAGAGGTTGTGATTATTATGTTTGTTTTACTTATTCTCAGTATCAGGTTGGCAGTTAGGTGACTGGATTTCTAGTTTTGGCATAGCTGTTTATTTGCTGTGGCCTTTCAGGCAAGTCACTGCATCTCTCTGGGCCTTCATGGTCATCACTTAATAAATTATTACTGGTTTTTTTTTTTGACTCCTTATTCATTTTTTAAAGAGGCTGATTTTGTGATTGGATATATAAGTTTTTGAAAAGATATGACACATTGGTAGTGATGTAATGGGTTTCACTTTGACAAAATACTGCCTGTTTTTGATCCTCGATTTACTGTGAAACAAACTCCTAAAATCCTTGAGATTTCCTCAGTCATGAAGGTAGAAGGTGAGTCCTGGTTAGTGTCTAGATATTTCAGGATTAGCTTTAGTTCAGTGTTGGAGGTTTCAGGCAATGATCAATTGGTCTTTTTCGTTTTGGACTTTAAGTGAGCAGTGCCTCATGACTGGTTTAAAACACTTGGTAGAAGTCTATTATAGAAAAAGAGAGAAAGAGAATATAGTTGGGACTTACTTCCCCCTAAGGGGTGTACCCTCCATGATCTTAGGCATCCCAGCCAAGACTTGAGCCTTAATGATTTTACTACTTCCAAGTAGCAGCTGCTTGATACTAAGCCTTTAACATGTGGGAACATTCAGTTTGCCACCTTTCTTCATTTTGTAACCTTCTGATTACTTTATAGCTACTAATGATGTCTTTTGTTTCAGGACAGCACCTCATTATTTTAGCAAAAGCAGCTTGGTTCCTGAGGTTTAAACATCTGAAATGCTGGCTTTTAGTTTTGGCAGTTGGCAGCTCAGTAACAAGATGTACTTGAACTGCCCAGAATTAGAAGGAACAAGTGGACTAGGAAAAATAAGAAGGCATGTGGGTAGTTTCTTAGTGTATTGGTTTCCTCATAGTAGCACAGACTGCTCTGGAAGACAAATATGCATTTTGGAAGGGTTGTTGTCTTTGAAAGCTTTAATCCTGGGCAGCAGTCTGTTTCCTATTCACTCTGGCAGACATACCTGCTTTCCTCTAGTGCAAGTGTAGAGGAAGGTAGAGGAAGGCAGCAGATGAGTGCTAACAGTTTTGAGGTTAAGCTCCAATACTTAGGGGTAGAATCAACTTAGTGTTACCAGCCAGCACATTTGTTAGTAATTCATAGTAGCTAACAAAACTGTGAGATCTCTTTGAACAAATGAAGAATAATACTTTCTCCTTTTATGCGTTCTTAGCTAAACATAAGCCATCTTTGTGGTCTGATTCTATTATGCACATTAATTTGAGAATATAGGCTCTCACAGCAACACTTCTGTCTGTCTGTGTACTGGATGCTATCTGTGGAATCTACAGGGTTCTGTCCTGTCCAGTGAAGCCAAAGAGTTGTGCTCTCCAAAGTGGGGAGGGGGAGTCGATCTTCCGTAGCTGCTTCTGCTCTGGATGGTGAGACACTGGGAGGAGGAGTTGGATCTTTATAAAAAATTAGTTAGTTTTTTTAAATTTCATGTTCATTGATGTATTGCTTGCATGTATGTCTGTGTGAGGATATCAGAAGCTATGGAACTGGAGTTACAGACAGGTGTGAGCTGCCATGTGTGTAGTGGGAATTGAACTCAGGTCTTCTGGCAGAACAGCCAGGGCTCTTAACCGCTGAGCCATCTCTCTCTCTCCAGTCTCCAATGGAGATTCTTTAATAAATCAAAACAACTAATCTTAATGTAGTTCAGTTTATTAACTTTTTTCTCTATTGATTTTGATTTTTAGATTATATTATGAATGAAATCTCTGTCTACTCTATGCACATAGAGATGTTTCTATATTTTTTAGAAGCATATACACCTGAATGCACATGTGCAAGCACATATGGCAACTAACTGTAGTAATGATGTATTAGTTCAGCTGTAATAATCATTATACAATATATGTGTATGTCAAGTCATGACATGTACAACTTGAATGTGTACATTTTTTGTCAGTGATACTTAAACATCATCAATGATCAGTCATATAGTAAGATGCTGTTCTGGCCCCACCTACCTACCCATAGCAGTGTGATAGGCCTGCTCTCATGACCAGCAGATCCTGGGAGGCACGTGAGTCAGGAACTGTGAGTGGAACAGACCTCATGCAGCTGTACACAAGATGATGTATATATGATGATTTATATATATATATATATATATATATATATATGTTAATTTATATTACACCACACATACATAAATGTTATGTTATAGAACCAAGTTTTGAAGAACCAGGCTATTAGGGAAGCCAATGAACAATTGGTTCAACAGTTGACTAAAAAATGACCCTTTGGGCTGGCAAGATGGCTCAGCCGGTAAGAGCACTGACTGCTCTTCTGAAGGTCCTGAGTTTGGATCCCAGCAACCACATGGTGGCTCACAACCATCCATAATGAGATCTGACGCCCTCTTCTGGTGTGTCTGAAGATAGCTACAGTGTATTACGCCTGAAGCGAGTGGGGCTGGAGAGGTCCTGAGTTCAATTCCCAGCAGCCACACATATGATTGCTCACGGCTATCTGTACAGCTACAGTGTACTCATACACATAAAATAAATAAATAAATCTAAAAAAAAAAGATCCTTTGAGTAGTTTTGTTAGAAGAACATAGTTTCAGTTGGTCAATTTCAAGTTGAGTTTACTCAAGGTCCATACACCTTGGAGACTATGATTGATCCATGTGGGACCATTGGTATTTGACATATTCTCCCCTCCCCCAATACTGTATTTTATTATGGTAAAGTAGAAGCACTTAACAGAAGATGTTTATCATTAAGGGAGCATTCAGTATTTTGTTTAAATAAATATTTCAAGGTATATTTATTTCCTTTTATTCATTCCACTAGTTAAGTGTCCTATTTTGTTAAATTCTCTTTGTTTTTTTTTTTCCACTGCAGGCAGCTATCAATGGTGTAATACCCCAGGAAAATGGCATTCTACAAAGGTAGGTTACAAAACATTTTATGATTTGATAACAGTTTATCAGAATGAAGAAGAAAAAGTTACCAAGTTTTTGGTTCACCTTTAAAAAAGAAGATTTATTTTTATTTTATGTGTATGAGTATTTGCTTGCGTGTAGGTAAGTGCAGCATTTGCATGCAGTGCCAGCAGAGTCAGGCATGAAGTCAGCATTGATACTCTGGAACTGGAACTGAAGATTCAGGTGGTTTTAAGTTATCATGTGACTGCTGGGAACCAAATCTAAGTCCTCTGCAATGCAGCCACTTCAATGGCTAAGCCATCTATTTTTGCTAGCTCCTGGGCTCACCTTTATTGGAGCTTTAGACTTTTGGTCAATAATACAGGCATTATTCTTTTGTATCATTTGTTAATTAGTTCTCTAATGTTGGTGATTCTAATACCCAGCCCCTTTCTTTTTTGGAGCAAAGTCTCATGTATACCCATCTTTCGTTGAACTACCTTATGCAGCTACATCTGATCTTAAATTATTTTTTCTCCTACTTAATCTCCCAAGTGCTGGTGTGAGAGGCATGGGATTCTTATTTTAACTATGAAATCTATATATTTTTTGCTAGTGGATAATAACAACTTTTCAAGTGATTTGGTGACTTTTAAATTTTAAAGGAAACTTTCCAAATCATCCTTTTTTAGTCATAAGATGGAAGGAACTGAAAAGAAGACATGACTCCATAGCTGCAGAGTATGATTTCCCCTGACGAGTCAGGCTTTAGCTCCAAGCTTACCACAGGCCATTCCCCTTTCCTAGTTGTTTTCTAACTCAGGACAGCCTGTAACAATTTCAATAATGTTAATAATGACACATCCCAGAGCACATGAAATATCCACTCTTATTAACCTATGGATTGGTTTTATTGGCTTTGTGTCTTTGTTACAGGTAAAATTGAAAGATGATTTTGAAAGAGTGTTATAATGTTTTAAAACATACTTTAAAAAAGTGGGTGATTTTTTTTTTCCTTATAGTGGGATTAAAGTTCTGGATTAAAATAGTATAAAGTCATAGGAGATAAAAGCAGTTTTTCCTTCCAAGCATAGTTTAGTTTTTTGATATTTGCCCCCTCTATTTTCTCAGTTCAGACTCTTGCTTTGAGGTTTTGTGGCTGGGACTTCTAAGTCACGGAAACATGACTGCTAAGTGCAGATGAGGCAAACAGGAATAGTGGACTAGGAATAGTTGCGGAGAGAAAGAAAAGTGCTGTTTAATAGCATAAAAAAATCCAACCTGAATGTCAAATTGTGTTGTACTTGGTAGGAAACTGTATTTAGGATGGAAGCAAAAATTTGTTTGATACCTATGCCACTCTTAATGATTAATGGAAAACTATTTTCAATCTCCCCCTTAAAAGTTTGTCACATGTTTGATCCAGAGTAAATGTGGTTGATAGCCAAAGTCTGTAGTAGCAGCTTTTTGTTGTTTTTGGTTTGAAGCTAACATTCAGTTAGCTCTATTGAAGCTCTTGTCCAGAAAAGCAAACCAGATAATTACAGGAACTTTCTTCATGCTCACTTTATAAACTTGGTTTAGAAAGTTTTAGACTACTAAATAGCACTCTGATTTCATTTTAAATAAGGGCTGTTACCACATTTTGTACCATTGTTTCCTTTGGGGGTTTTAGCCAGTGGCTTCTGAAGACACATTGGACTTATCTTTCATAGCATTTGCTATGGTTAACTGTAGAACTTTCTTTTTCCCTGGAAATATTCTATCTCTCTTGTTACAAATGATGTTTTTTGCTTTTTTTAAAAAAATGATGAGAAGTTTACTGTCCTGTAGTAGATACTATAGTGTTTAGGGTCTCAATTTGATAAGAGTGTTTTTTTTTGTTTGTTTTTTTGTTTTGTTTTGTTTTTTTTTTTTTGGTTTTTTTCGAGACAGGGTTTCTCTGTGTAGTCCTGGCTGTCCTGGAACTCACTCTGTAGACCAGGCTGGCCTCAAACTTAGAAATCCCCTGCCTCTGCCTCCCAAGGGCTGGGATTAAAGGCGTGCACCACCACTGCTTGGCAAGAGTGGGTTTTTGGCTCTGTGTGTCTGTTGATAAAGGAAAATAAAAGAGACCCTTTTTCATGGGGTTAGCACTAAAAACAGAAGACACAGTGCTAGATGTGTATGTGGTCATTTAAGGGTGATTGTTTTGTAAGTGATTGAAATTAAATGTAGTTTATATAGAATCGAGTTTTGGTTTATATTTAATAGGAGAGCAGAATCGAATCCTTTAGAGGTCTGTATTTCTATGTGTCTCAGCTTCATCTTCCTCACTGAGAGAAAGTATCCCAGTGAAGACAGCTTACAGGAGAAAGGGCTTATTCTAGGTTACAGTTCCAGGTCAGAATTTTACCAGAGCAGAGAGTGAAGGCAGCAGGAACTTAAAACAGCCAATCACATTATATCTACCATCCAAAGCACGGAGGGTTAAGCACATGCATGCTTGCTATTCACCTTGCTTTATCTACTCTGATATATAGTCTAGGACCCAAACCCACAAAATGGTGCTGCCTACTTTTAAGCTGGAACTTCTCACATCTCACATCAGCTAATATAATCAAGATAGTCTCTTACAGAGGTACCTATAGGCCAACCTGATCTAGGTAGTCTTGTATTGAGCATCTTCCTCCAGGTAATTCTAGATTCTGTCAATTTGATAATTAAAAACAACCATCACATTATCTATCCTATTTATATATATTGAAAATTGTATATTATAAATTACTATCATGAGATATAAGTTCTTTTTTCTTTTTTGGTTTTTCGAGACAGGGTTTCTCTGTGTAGCCCTGGCTGTCCTGGAGCTCACTCTGTAGACCAGGCTGGCCTCGAACTCAGAAATCTGCCTGCCTCTGCCTCCCAAGTGCCGGGATTAAAGGCATGCGCCACCACCGCCTGGCTTCGAGATATAAGTTCTAATAGTGAATGGTTGCTGAGCAATGTTAGATGTGCTGATATGTAGGTATCTTGAAGTTATAAAACTTTTTGGAGTTTATTCTTGGAACCCTCAAAGTGCAAAGAGAGGACTAGCTCCCACAATTTGTCCACTGACCCCTGTATGATCATTGTTGGATATACTTTGGTGTGTGTGTTGTGTGTGTGCCACATGTGCATCTTCCTCCCCCAAACAAACACATAAACAAGTAAATTTGGTTTTAAAAGATACAAAGGGAAATTAACATCTCTTTATTTTTTTCCCCTCTTTTCGGGGTTTGGATGGGGGGGAAGATCAGAGAGCATGACCTTGTGCTTTGAGATATTTTCCTTTGGTTAAGAAAGTTGAACTATTACGGTAATTATTTTAAGTAAGTATCAACAGTGAAGACAGACAGTTATCCTTGATTTATAGTTAAGGATAATAAAGCATGAAGTGACGTGAGGTAGATGGTGCAGCATGGTGTTGGTGTAGGGAGAGTCTTCTGGTTCGGATGTCTGCCCTTTTTCTAGGACTGCTGCATTAGGTAACATACAGCTACCACTGACTTAGGCAAGTGTAGTGGATGCATCCATTCATCCACTTAGAGGCAAACATCAAGTTTGTATATGTATATTGAATATTCTTAATAGTTTCTTGATTGAAAATATTGTGCAGCACTTGAAACTATTTTTTAAAGAAGGAAATATTATTTAATTACAGTAATGGAGAGGAGATGTTATATTAAGCTTTATAAGTTAATAGTATAACTTTACTTATTTACTAAATGGGTGGTATTTATCAATTACTTCTTTTATGACCCAGAAAAGTACATAGTATATTCGTTGGTTTATTGCTTAGCATGTTAACACCTGAAAACGACAATATTTATTTTTGAATTTTGAGTATTATTATACTTTTAGAATATATAATGTTATACCATCAATGTCTAAGTGCTCAGGCATTCTGGTTTAGTGAAATGTCCATTTAAAAAACTTGAATTGATTTACAAATTTGTCTTGAAAACAAATGTGGTTTTATTTGAGAGGTGTACTCAAGACTTTGTCTTAGAACGGACTATTCGAAGTTCAAATAATAAACAAATGCATAATTCCTGTTAACTTTGCCTTTTTCTCACTACCTCCTGGAGCCTGAGTGCTCTGTAGAGAAAGATGAATACTCTGCTGGCTGAACTTTAGACCTAAAATAGATATCTTTATAGACGTTCCCCTTATCAATGTCTCTAAAAAATGATGTTTCTTATTTTAACTGTACTTTATTTTAATATAAGTATAATTTACATATTCAGTACCACTGTAACACAATGATTGATATAGATGTGAACAGTAGGATATAGGGGAAAATTTCTCCCCCAAGAACACATTAAAAAAAGTGCTCTTTTTAGCCGGGTGGTGGTGGAGCACACTTTTAATCCCAGCACTTGGGAGGCAGAGGCAGGTGGATCTCTGAGTTCCGAGCCCAGCCTGGTCTACAGTTCTAGGACAGCCAGGGCTATACAGAGAAACCTTGACTCAGAAAAAAAAAAAAATGCTCTTTTTCTGATTGGATCAGTATGACAAATATATTATGACTGATCCTATCTAATTCCTGTTGTGCTATTGATTAATGGAGTTAAAAAGAAAGTCCAACTTTCACAATTCCTGTCTCAAAAACATCTATTCAGTTCTTTTGGAAGGCAATGACGATTCTTGTTTCTTTACTATACAGAAAGCTGAGTTCGCATACCAACCATTAAAACAAACAAAATTAGCTTTTTATCCTTCCATGACTCAAGTGTCTTTCTGCTTACTCTCCAGCCTTCTTCATTCCCTACCATTGCTGTCTCTTCTTCACCTGTCTAAATTCTTAGATTTTTTACCCACACTTACACCTTTTTCCAGTGCCTTTAGTAATTTTATTAATTTTTGAGACAGATATTCTTCTGTGTAGTCCCATGGCTTGCTCTGTAGACTAGACTGGCCTCAAACTCAGAGATCCACCTACCTCTGTCTCTAGATTGTTGGAATTACAGTGATGTGCCTTAACTGTCTGGCTGTTTTTTGTTTTTTTCTTTAAATTTTTTTTTTTTTTTTTTTTTTTTTTAGAAAAGCATAGTGGAGGAAGTCAAATGATAGTTTGATCATTTTTTAAAAAGATATTTATTTAATGTATAGGAGTGTTTCAGGAGTCTTTTATTGTTGTTCTGGGAAGTATGGCAGCATGCAGTCAGATTGGTGCTGGAGAGGGAGTTGAGAGTTCTACATCTTGATCTGGAGGCAGCAGAAGGAGACTATATGTCACTGAGCCTGGGCTTACGCATCTGAGACCTCAAAGCCCACTCCCACCCTGACATACTTCTTCCAAAAAGTCCTCACCTACTCCAACAAGACCACCCTCCTAATAGTGCCACTCCCTATTGGCCAAGCATTCAAACATATAAGTATATGGTGGCTATATATATTCAAACCACCACAACTGGTAATCCAGTTAAAGGTGGAAGAAAAGAACGGACTCCACAAATTGTCTTCTGTCCTCCACACAGGCACTGTGGCATGTGTGTGCCTACACAGACACATGTACACTGTGATGGCTAACATTATTTGCAAACTTGATACCTAGAAAGCAGGCCTCTGGACACACATTTGATTATCTGTGTTGAGGTTGACCTCTGGTAATTTCTTTAGGCGGTTATCTTGATTATGTTAGTTGATCTGAGAAGGTCCAATCTAAAAGTGGGTGGTACTGTTTCCTAGGAAGACAATTCTGAACTGTGTAAGAGTAGAGAAGGTGAGCTGAGCAAAGGAATGCATCCAGTAATTCACTGCTTCTGTTCTGGATTATAGATGTGATAGGACTAGTTCCTCAAACTTCTGCTGCCTTTCCTTCTATCTTTTGATAGCCTGGAACTTGGACTTAAGAGGTAGAATGAGTCCTTTTCCCCCTAAATTGTGCTTGTCAGGGTTATTTTAATATAGCAGCAGCAAAGAAACTAACACAAGCGCGCGCGTGCGCACATACACACACACACACACACACACACACACACACACACACACACGCACACACGCACGCATGCACGCACAATTAAATTAAGAACAAATATACAAAAGCCCCTTATATTGATGAATGATATTAAAATAAAGTGCATACTATTGTTGGCTTGATATGTCTGCTCCTGGTAGGTTCTTATTGTTAGGATTAATGTTCATTCTGAAGGAAGTATGTGTGTGTGCACATATATGCACATGTATGTACATGTGTTTTTGCTACAAAAGTCCTGGTTTCTTTTAATGGTCATACAACTGTAGTTGATACTATTAGTTTTTTTTCCTATTTAGTCTGTGTTTCTTATCTTCAGCCAACATCACTAGTTGTCAATATCTTTAACCTGGTACGGTAGGTATCACAGACCTTCATTTTGAAAAATCAATATCCTTAATGAGTCTGTCTTTTATTATTTGTAAATTTCCAGTAATTCTTAACTGGACATGGTCCACAAAGTCCTTTGAGGTACAGAGCCCACTGTATAGCAATAATCCAAGGATATTTTCCTTGGTAATCAAGATAAACTTTAGTTAATACCTCTCCATTGGTGGTAGTTTAGTGTCAACTGACATTCTGAATTTCTTTTCTTTTTCTTTTTCTTTTGAGACTGGATTTCTCTGTATAGCCCTGGCTGTCCTGGAACTCACTCTGTAGACCAGGCTGCTGTAAACTCAGAAATCCTCTTGCCTCTGCCTCCCAAGTGCTGGAATTGCCACCAGGTGTGCCACTACTGCCCAGCCTGACATTCTGAATTTCTGACTCAGCAGAAGTATTGTGGAAATTTTATATCTCAGGGATCTTTAATCTCTGAATTACTATAGTCGGAATTGCCATAATCAAAAATGTGATTTTATTGGGCATGGTCAAAGGAACTACTATCCCTGTCCAATTCTTTTTTTTTTTTTTGGTGACAGGGTTTCTCTGTATAGCCCTGGCTGTCCTGGAACTCACTCTATAGACCAGGATGAACTTGAACTCAGAAGTCCACCTGCCTCTGCCTCCCAAGTGCTGGGATTAAAGGCGTGTGCCACTACTGCCTGGGCCCCTGTCCAATTCATACTTCATTAGTTTTTGGTATTTTGATAATTATCATTGTATTTTGGCCACTAATGTAAAGCATATACTTTATTCGTTAAGAAGGATCCTTCAGGACCCAGGTATACCACTCCTGTGCATATACCCAGAAGATGTTCCAACATGTTATAAGGACATATGCTTCACTATGTTCATAGCAGCCTTATTTATAATAGCTAGAAAATGGAAACAACCCAGATGTCCCTCAACAGAGGAATGGATACAGAAAATGTGGTACATCTACACAATGGAGTACTACTCAGCTATTAAAAACAATGAATTTATGAAGTTGTTAGGGTAATGGATGGATCTGGAGGATATTATCCTGAGTGAGGTAACTCAATCACAAAAGAACACACATGGTATGCACCCTCTGATAAGTGGATATTAGCCCAGAAGCTGGGAATACCCAAAATATGATCCGTAAACCACAAGAAACTCAAGAGGAAATAAGACCAAAGTGTGGATACTTCAATCCTTCTTAGAAGGGGGAACGAAATACCCACGAAAGGAGTTGCAGAGACAAACTATGGAGCAGAGACTGAAGGAAGGACAATCCAGAGACTGCCCCACCTGGGAATCCTTCCCATATTCAGTCATCAAATCCAGACACTATTGTGGATGCCAGCAAGTGCTGGATGAAAGGAGCCTGATATAGCTGTCTCCTGAGAGCTCTGCCAGTGCCTGACTAATACAGAAGTAATGGCTCACAGCCATCCATTGGACTGAGTATACAGGGTCCCCATTGAAGGAGCTAGAAAAAGGACCCAAGGAGCTGAAGGGTTTGCAGCCCCTTAGGACGAGCAACAACATGAACTAACTAGTACCCTCAGAGCTCCCAGGGACTAAACCACCAACCAAACAGTACACATGGTGGGACTCATGGCTCCAGCAGCATATGTGGCAGAGGATGGCCTAGTTGGTCATCAATGGGAGGAGAGGCCCTTGGTCCTGTGAAGGTTCTATGCCCCAGTGTAGGGGTATGCCATGACCAGGATATGGCAGAGGGTGGGTTGGTGAGCAGGGGGGAGGGAGGGACAGGGTTTTTTGTTTTGTTTTTGTTCTTTTATTTTTTCTTTCTTTCTTTCTTTCTTTCTTTCTTTCTTTCTTTCTTTCTTTCTTTCTTTTTGGAGGAGAAACAGGGAAAGGAGATATATGACCTGTAAATAAAGAAAATAATAATAATAATAATAATAATTATAATAATAATAATAATAAAGAAGGATCCTTTAGTGTTGAGGTGGTATCTTATAACTTGTATTAACTAAATGTTTAGAAATCACTGTTCTTTTAAGCTAAGATCAGGCAGTTACATTCATATATAAGCCCATTGCTCCAGTTTCTTTGCTGTGCTAATTGGTTCTTTAGACATACTGTATGTGTGAGAAGCATCTGTAAACTTACATATAGTGATACTGCAGTATCATTGAGGTCAGGTACCATAATTCATATTCTAGTCTTTTCATTGAAAATAGATGTTAGCCATTGGTAATCAGCTATAAGATTCTTGTGTAGTGTGGCCTTAATATTTGTTTCCTCTATCTTGGTCCAGCTTTTGCTGTACTCATGCCTTACTTCTCTTCTTGGCATGACCACATTATATTAGTAACTCCAGACAGAGGGTGGAATTATTAACCAGTGTCTTGCCAATGTATTAAGAGCATTTTCTTCAATGAGTCAGTTGTAGAGAACCTCAGAAACAAATATATTTGTGTTCAAAGGTCTTTTTACATACCTGTTTTCAGACTTTGTTGATTACTTCTTCATATTTATTATTTCCAAATCTTGAGAAAATGTCAATGTCATATTGCTCCTGATTCATTTTTTAATAGAAAAGTATAGTGGAGGGAGTCACACCTTCCACTGTAATACTGCAATCTCCCAGATTGAATTTCCATGTTAGGTTATTGCTGAGTGGCTGGCCTGTGAGGCAGCCTCAGCTTCTTCATGATGGGATGCCTTCTGTCTCTGCTGCTTTTCTTTTAGTGAGAATGTAGTTGTCTTAGTTGTTTGTATTCCTGCACAAACATCATGACCAAGAAGCAAATTGGGGAGGAAAGGGTTTATTCATCTTACACTTCCATGTTGCTGTTCATCACCAAAGGAAGTCAGGACTGGAACTCAAGCAGGTCAGGAAGCAGGAGCTGATGCAGAGGCCATGGAGGATGTTCCTTACTGGCTTGCTTCCCTGGCTTGCTCAGCTTGCTTTCTTATAGAACCCAAGACTTCCAGCCCAGGGATGGCACCACCCACAAGGGACCCTCCCCACCCTTGATCACTAATTGAGAAAGTGCTCCACAGCTAGATCTCATGGAGGCACTTCCCCAACTGAAGCTCCCTTCTCTGTGATAACTCCAGTTTGTGTCAAGTTGACACAAAACCAGCCAGTACAGTAGTGTTGTTTTAATGAGAGAGCAGTCTGGTTTTGTTTGGCTCCAGAATATCTTATAGTAACTATTTTTCTCCTTTCAATCTACATATTTTCTTTCCCTGTTAATTAGTTGTTTATGGGAAATATAAGGCACTCCAGGCCCTTGGGTTGCTTTATATTATTAAACTCTAGAAACCTCACCAAGATGGAACACTGTGATTCCCTTCCTTCCCCCAAATATTGGGATTGAATCTAGGACCTCTTGCATGACACATGTGCTCCATCACTTGCTCTCACTCATCCTTCATCTTGTAGTTCATATACCTGTGTGTCAAATGAAAGCATGTAAGTTACCTGCAGTTCTGTTCTTTAGGTCATTCTTCAGTTGTCAATGTAGTGTTCTATATAATGTCTAGGTTACTAGGAGTTCTTCAGACCAGCTTCTTATGACAATGAGTGGGATAATTGATGTAAAATTTAAGAAATCAAAGTACAGGTGCTGTGTATTCTATATTTATTTGTCACAGTGCTTTTCAAGTCAATCATAGAGAATAGAATTGTGTGACAATTATTTGTTTGTTTTGTTTGTTTGTTCTTTTCTTTTTTTTTTTTTTTTGGTTTTTCGAGACAGGGTTTCTCTTTTATGGCCCTGGCTGTCCTGGAACTCACTCTGTAGACCAGGCTGGCCTTGAACTCAGAAATCCGCCGGCCTCTGCCTCCCAAGTGCTTGGATTAAAAAGGCATGCTCCACCGCTGCCTGGCTTGAGGACCATTTTAATCTTGGGGACTTTTAAGAGAAAAACAGCAGGGTAGGTAAGCAAGCTGACCAGAGGCTGGTGATGAAAAGAGGAAGAGAGAAAGGTATACCTTTTTTAATGGAGCTTGTCAAATTGTTTACCTATCCTTTTCACTTGGTGGAAGCAGGAGGAGGACTTCAGAGGAAAAAAAAAAGAAAACTCAGAGCTATCTCTACACAGTTATGTATATACATAAACCGTAACATATTTGTTTCTTTATTTATTTGAGCCTCTTCTAATATGCTTTGCAGATTTGGACACTACCCTCACACTATGCACATTTTTGAGAATGAGTTTTGTTTG
>JADRCD010212652.1:14927-29950 GCA_019843815.1 Montemys delectorum
AAAAAAAAAAAAAAAAAAAAAAAAAAAAAAAAAAAAAAAAAAAAAAGAATAGTAGTGCTCCAGTAGACATTGCATTAAATGGTTCTATTAAAAAAACTTCTGAGGCCAAACTTGGTGATTCATTCCTATAATCCCAGAACTTGGGAGGCAGAGGCAGTTGGCTGGCTCTCTGTGAGTTCCAAGCCATCCTGGTCTACCAATGGAACTCCAGGCCAGCCAGGATTACAAAGTGAGACATTGTCAAAAGAAAAAAACAAAAACAGATTTCTAGAAGTACACTTTCTTCTTGGTCAAAAAACCTTACATTATTATTTTAAGGTTAATCAGATTTATCCCACGTAACAGTCATTTCTCTTTTCTTGTATGAGTCCTTACTTTTTGTAGGCAGTTTCTGTCATTGACTTCATGACTTGCCAGATCATGTCCCAATTTGGGGAGGAAAATCTAGACAGCATTCTGTCCGTGCTCAACATTAGAACAATTCTAAAGTTAATATTATAATAAATTGTTTGCTATAGATAGCAAAAAAATTTAATAAGTCCATATAAATGTTTGTTGTAGTGTTTTGATATAACCAACAGCCATTTAGCACTCCAAGACTAAAAGATGAGTTTTTGGTTTTTCAAAACAAGGGTTTCTCTGTGTAACAGCCCTAGCTGTCCTGGAACTCAATTTGTGGACCAGTCAGAATTAAAGACATGTACCGCCACACCCTAATTGCTTTTTTTTTTTTTAATGAATTTTCTTAATACTCTTTACTTCTCTCCCCCTTTAGAATGAAGTCACATTACTACGCAATGAAGTTGCTCAGTTGAAGCAGCTACTGTTAGCTCATAAAGATTGCCCGGTCACTGCACTACAGAAAAAGACCCAAGGCTACCTAGGTGAGTGACCTAAGCTAGCCTAAGCTAACTCAGTCAGTTGGTAAATCACAGGTATTGAGTATCTTAGCTGTTCATAAAGCCATTCTTCTGGTACATTAGTTATTAGTTCAAGGTCTTCAATTATAGCCAATAGCCAAAGTTTGAAGTAAGCCTGAGCTACATGAAACTTGATTTCAAATAAGAAAATAAAGCTTTTACAGTAATGGAGAGTTATCTATGTTACCTATAACCACTAGAGAGAAGTAGCATGCAGTATTTCTTGGATCTTTTTATTTAAATGCTCTACCATTTTCACATCATGAAGTAGCCATTCCATTTGTAAGTGAGAAAACTACTCAGATTAGATAAATCATTTACCCAAATCATTAAGTAGGAAAATGGTAGAGATCTTTTGATCCCAAAGACAATCTTGGCATAAAGAAAAGATAAACAGCTGATGATTCTTAGAAACTGAAAAGTTAGGACTTGCCGGGCGGTGGTGGCGCATGCCTTTAATGCCAGCACTTGGGAGGCAGAGACAGGTGGATTTCTGAGTTCGAGGCCAGCCTGGTCAACAGAGTGAGTTCCAGGCCAGCCAGGGCTACACAGAGAAACCCTGTCTCAAAAAAAAAAGAAAGAAAGAAAGAAAGAAAAGTTAGGACTTGAGGACAGATTTCACCTTTCTTTTTTTTTTTTTTTTTTAAGATTTATTTTATTTACAGCTGTACAGATGGCTGTGAGCTATCATGTGTGTGGCTGATGGGAATTAAACTCAGGACCTCTGCCAGCCCCGCTCACTCTGGCCCCGCTCGCTCCTGCGTAATTCACTGTAGCTGTCTTCAGACAGCACCAGAAGAGGGTGTCAGATCTTATTATGGGTGGTTGTGAGCCACCATGTGGTTGCTAGGATCCGAACTCAGGACCTTCGGAAGAGCAGTCAGTGGTCTTACCCACAGAGCCATCTCACCAGCCCCCAGATTTCACCTTTCTAATGATAACCCAGTCTTGGTTTCAGTTTGTAATCAGAGATTTCTGCAGAATTGTGCTCAGCATTAACAGTGCTACAAAATACATACTACAGTGAAAAATTTGTTATAGATAATTAAAAATAATAATTGCTAGTTTTCCTTTACAGATTAAATAAATCCATAGAAATACTAGATATAGCCAATAGTTTTTCCACTAGTTGCCTTCATCATTTCAGAGATGTAAAATATTTCTCAGAGATTCTAAGAAAAAAATGTAAGAATCTTTATTAAATTATTTATTTAAATGTTACTCTGTACTTCCAGGTGTGTTGATTTGTTAAGCAAGTGCTGACAGAGTTGTTGTTCTGTGCCAGGCACATACTGGGTATAACAGGAACCAAACAGACTAGATTAGGTCCCTGTCCTTAAAGAGCTTGTGTTTTATTTTATTTTTTTAAAGATTTATTTATTTATTTTATGTATGTGAGTACACACTGTAGCTGTACAAATAGTTGTGAGCCTTCATCTGGGAATTGACTTTAGAACCTCTGCTCACTCTGGTCAACCCTGCTTGCTCAGTCCCTGCTCGCTCCAGCCCAAAGATTTATTTATTATTAGAAATAAGTACACTGTAGCTGTCTTCAGACAGCACCATCAGAAGGTGTCAGATCTCATTACAGGTGGTTGTGAGCCACTATATGGCTGCTGGGATTTGAACTCAGGACCTTCGGAAGAGCAGTCAGTGCTCTTACCCACTGAGCCATGTCACCAGCCCGAGCATGTATTTTAGTATGTAAGACAAATTTAAAAAAAAAAAAAAAACAAGATGAAATATGTGGCTTGTAGTAAATGTGAAAACAAAAAAATAATACAGCTAGAGTATAGAGATTGCTGAGGGGGTAAGAGCATTTACTGGTACTGCAGAAGACCTGCATTCACTTTCCAGCACTCATAACTATCGATAACTCCAGTTCTAGGTGATCTGAGATCCTCTTTTGGCTGTCTCAGGCACCAAGCATATACATGGCTCGTGGAAGTACATGTAGCTCTGGCTGCCCTGGACCCCTCTCTCTCTCTCTCAATCTCTCTCAACCTCCCCTCCCTCTCAACCTCAGTCTATCTATCTATCTATCTATCTATCTATCTATCTCTTTCTTTAAGGTTTATTTATTTATTTTATGTCCATGAGTACACTATTGCTTTCTTCAGACAAACCAGAAGAGGACATCAGACTCCATTGTAGATGGTTGTGAGCCCCACTGTGGTTGCTGGGCATTGAACTCAGGACCTCTGGAAGAGCAGTCAGTGTTCTTAACCATTGAGCCATCTCTCTAGCCCTACCCTGGAACTCTCTATGTAGATCAGGCTGGCCTTGTCTCATAGAGATATGCTTGCCTCTGCCTCCAAAGTCCTGGGATTAAAAGCATATACAATCAAACCCAGCATAAATCTTAAAATAATAATAACTAATAACTAGAAATGGTGCTTCAAGAATGCAGTCTGAGTACTCAGAAGGCTGAGACAGGAGGTTCATGAATTCAAGCCCATCCTGAGAGACTTTGTCTCAAAAATACAAACAAAAAAAAGAAGAAAGAGAGGGGTCAGGCTTGGTGGTTCATCCCTGGAATCCCAGCACTAAAGAGGCAGAAGTGGGAAGATTACTGCAAGTTCAAGGTCAACCTGATCCACATCATAAATTCCAGGACTGCCAGAATATATAGTGAGACCTGCCTCAAGCACAGACAGTGTGGCTGTATGGGGCAGTATCCTTGGAATAAGAATTGGAATGGATGGAGAAGTATTTGGAACATTTACACCCAGTCTTGGTAATAACAAGGACTTCAGCTTTGAAGAGGGAACAAAGCATAGGTGCACAAGCAAAAGTAAGGCAGTGTACCTAGATCAGTTATTTTAGATCCTGTTCATGGGCTAAAGAGGGTAAGGACTAAGTGTTCTTCAGTATGCAGTCAATATATAATTTTTATTTTTATTTTTTTATTTTCTTGGTTTTTTGAGACAGGGTTTCTCTGTGTAGCCCTGGCTGTCCTGGAACTCACTCTATAGACCAGGCTGGCCTCAAACTCAGAAATCTGCCTGCTTCTGCCTTCCAAGTGCTGGATTAAAGGTTTATGCCACCACTGCCTGGCAATATATAATTTTCTATTTAGTCCTTATAATAATTCTTATTGGTGGTTAGTCCATTAAACTACTTATTTATTACCACAAAGATGTGTTAAATTACTACTTTGTGACATCTACATTATATAGGTACGTGACATAAGACATTGTCTCTATCTCTCAGAGATTCATTAGGTCATTGTGAACCTGTGAATGAGAAAGGATAGATAGGGTCCCTTGCGGGCCCCTAGGTTGGGAGCTTCTGCTGTGTACCCCAGTACCCTTACATGTAAATAATGCTCAGTAAGTGTCTGTGGAGTAAGTGTATATGTGCTCTGAAAGCACAGGTTTCAGAGACACAGTGTCCTGGGAGTAACAAGAAAGTGTTTACTGAGGAAGCGGTATTTGAATCTTCTTGAATCCATTTGAAAGATGACTGAGACTTTCATCAAGAGATTGCTACACCAAACCCAGACATGGTAATACAGACAAGTGTAGTTAGAGCTCTTGGGAGGCAAAGGCAAGATTGAGAATTTGAAGCCAGCTTGGGCTACATGAAACACCATCACAAAAAGACAAAACAATACACTTATCGGAAAATTTCCCTAATTTCATACATTTCTGTTGAAGCAGCTATAGAGACTAACATTTAATAAAACTTGACCAGCTACCATTACCTTTGTATGCAGCTCAGATGTTATGTAAATGTCAATAAAATTTTATTGTCACTTTAGATAGAATGATATAACCTATAATAAATATTTTATATCATCAGTGCATGTCTAACTGATAGGAGACTCTGACAGACTTTATATGTGTTTTCTGAATCTTGGCAACTTATATTGTCATTTGATTGTAACTTGGTATTTAATAGGCTTACATATAGTGCCAACTACATGCTAAAGGAACATTCTTTAAAATAGAATGGTTTAATTCCTTTGAAAATTAATAAGACCAGATTAAGGAATCTATTTTAAATTGCTTTTGCAAATGGTAGAATGGCTTAGCAGGTTTATAGCAGGCTTAGCAGGTAAATGTACTTGATGCCTAGCCTGATAACTTGAGTTTGATCTAAGAGAACAGAGTCCTGAAAGTTGTCATCATCTGATCTCCATGTACATGCTTTGGCATGTGTGTGATCATACACATACATATATATTATATATACATATATACACATATATACATATATACACATACTTACATGTATATACACAAATGTAAAATTTTCTTAAAGAAATGCAAAAGAGATTCATTTTCTTCTACAAACAGAACAGGGTCAAAGATAATTTTATATAATTCTGAATTATCTCTAGTCTATCCTCATTTCCAAGTAGTCTTTGTTGATTTCTGGAGCCAATGGATCATATCCCTTTAAGTTTTTCTTGGAGAAAACAAGTGGCTTTCACAGTGGTAATAATTTAATACAAGCTTCAGAAAGGGGCTTTTACCCACCTAGAATGTAAATACAAGCCATGGGAGAACCTCCTCCGTCACAGTGTATTAAATGTGATGCTGTGTCTGGCTTTTGTCTCAGATCTTATGTTTTGTGTCAGAACATCTTATTTTTCAGGCCATTCATGACTTGAAGTCAGGATTCTGGAGAGTTTTCTCCAAAAAGAAAGATGAGATTAATTTTCTTTTGCATTCTTTGTAATTATGACAAAGAAGAGTCCTTTCTGTTCCTCTGTCCTATTTTCTAATCACTTGCTCTGTACTGTTTGCCCTGGCAGAAAGTCCCAAGGAAAGCTCAGAGCCAACGGGTTCTCCAGCCCCAGTGATTCAGCACAGTTCGGCAACAGCCCCTAGCAATGGCCTTAGTGTTCGATCCGCAGCTGAAGCTGTGGCCACCTCGGTTCTCACTCAGATGGCCAGCCAAAGGACAGAACTGAGCATGCCCATACAGTCACATGTGATCATGACCCCACAGTCGCAGTCTGCGGGCAGATGATGCCTCCCGTGATGGAGAGGTCCCCAGCCAGAGCTCGCCCGCCTGAGCCAAGAGAGAGAGATCAACTTACCCCTCCTGTCTGCCTTGGAATTTGGCAGTATGGAGAGGGAGAAATTGTGTGTTGTGAGTATGGACAGATGTGGGGCTTTTCTCTTTAGCCACATGATCATGTACGATTAACACCTGTACTAGGGGCTTCTGGCCCCGACACATAGATCATCCCCCAAGGGTAGGGCTTCTTATGTACCTACAGCCAAAGGCCTTCTATATGGTCTGAGCAGTCATCTCTGGCTCTGATGCATGTGTGCCTGTCTCTTAACACTAACCCTTGCACTTGTAGGTTTGGGGTTTCTCAGTGTCCTCTCCTCCCATTGAGCTGTGGCTGTTACCTTCTTATTTCTTACTAGCATGCCACTTCCTGCCAGATAGAGGGAGATGAGAGTCGATGGCGTGTTACTTGCTGTCCCACCCCCAGCCACCCCATGCACTCAGGACTTTGTCTCCCAATAGCTGCTTATTTGTCTCTTTCCCCCTTCCTAAACTGCAGTGAAAGCATTCACTTGTTGAGAATGTAATACATTTAATGTATGAGGTAGCAGTGTTCCCCACCTTTTCCATGTGCTTTATTCCTACCTGCTACCAAAAACACAAACAAAAAAAGCAAAACTCTGAGAGTTTGAATCATTTTTCATTTCCAAATCTATTGGTACCTCATTTTGTCTCTTGACTTTCCTTAGTCTAGTGGTGGGATCTTTCCTACTTCTCCACTATGCCTTGGGAACCTCATCTTGTGGCCTTATTGTTAACGGCAATGAAAAGGGAGCGAGCTCGGGATCTAACTGGGCTTCCCTGTCTCCTTCCCTACCCTCCAGTTCTAATCATCAGGGCAGACAGGAACAGTGTAATTTGAAACTTGTTCCATCAGGTTACTGGATTAACTGATTCTTTCATGTTTTACAAGGGTACATATTGTCATCTTTGGTCATCTCTGCTCCTGCCTCTGCACTTTGCTTCCCTGTCCACATCACTGCCTGTCCCACTGTAACTACATTAGCTCAGCCCTCCTTGGGCTGTCAGACGGAAGCTGCTTCCGTTCTCTGTCCCTCCTACAGCTCTCAGCCTCCCTTCTTTTCTGAGGTATGTCTTGTACCCACCAGTGTCCACACTCTCTCAACTACCTTCTCTCTTTCTCACCCGGTTCTTAGCCTACCCACTAGGTGTCTCTAGTCCTGAAATTTCATTGAACTTGTTCATGGTGCAGGCTCCAGGGCTCTGAAGCATTATGGTTGAGGTCATGGGTGCTTTTGAACATGAGGTTGAGTGGAGAAAGGAGGTATACATTTTCCTGTGTATAATCTCAGCAGAGCACTCGGGATATGGCCTGTCTGTGAGATTGCTGTCTGTGGCTGTTGGCTGCCCTTATTTTATGGGTTACAGAGAGAAAAATACACCCCTCCTCTTCATCTTTCCTTGGCTCTGAGCTATGCAGGCTCTTCCAGAGCCAGAGGCCTGTGGATAGATAGGTCAGCTTTAATAGCTCTTGAGTCAAGAATCCTCCTCATTGTCCTAGAACCACCTTCTGCCATCTGCTCAAGCCAAGAGTCCTCTTTTCTAGCTCCATCTTAAGTATGCAGAGTAACTGCTTGCTTCCTTTTTTTAATCTTCCAAAATTCACTATCACGGAAGAGTGAGGAAACGTTGTAGCTTACATGATTATTTCCTCAGAGTTTAGGCTAGTGGGCCCATCGTGTGACATCGTGTGACATGTTTGTATGTTTTATGTAAATGTCCCTCCTGCTCTTTAGAGTCAGTGCTTAACAGGTGACACTCAGTAAAAACTAGGAGCTGGTTTTATAGTCTTCTACCACAGGGGCTTACCAGGAACAACTCTTGAGGTGACAAGAGTAGCAAATGTCACAGCAGATGGTTGAGGGCAGGTTACCATCTCCAGGGGTTTCACTTGGCCTTAGAAACTCACAGCCATAGTTTGAGCTCAGGACTTCTTTAGATGGCTGCTTCCTGGGCTTTTTTTTTTTTCCCTTGTTTTTGATTTTTGTTTCTTTTTCTTTTTTTTTTTTTTTTTTTTTAAATTGTGCTGACTTCCCAGTAGCAGCCTTACACTAAAGCATGACTGAACTTATAGCTCCCAAGGGCCCTTAATAGACCCTGGGCTATTTTCTTCCTCCATCAGTCAAGTGTTTAAGGCTGTCCTGGGTTGCTTGTCTAGTATATGTGGAGGTTCTTTTTCACTTTCTTGACCCTCATGTCTGCTTCTCTTGAGTCTTTGCTTCATAGCAGGAAGTTAGTATTGGGGCACCACCAGAACCATCTTGGGAAATTAGAAACAGGCAGGACAACCCCACATGCCTCGGTAGTGTTCTCAGCTTCACTCTAAGAAAGCAGAGCAGCTGCTTATGCTGAAGCTCCTCTTACAGTCAGGGGGCACCACCTACATCATTGCTGCCAGTGGTCACAGCTCTGACCTTTGCCTTCTAGACTTAACCTGAACCAGAACCAGATACCATAGAGAATATCAACAAACCCTTCTTGACATCTGACTATGATGTGTCATAGAGGGGTCTCTGGTCAAGTCTATTAGGGATTCAATATGCCTCTTATGTTTGATTGTCAATACCTGTCCCTAGGTTTAAGAAATTTTGTGGTATAATTTCATTAAATAGTTTGACTAATTCCTTTTGAATTTATCTCAGGTCCTTCTCCCCAGTGACTTTTGAGGTTTATTTGGTCTTTTAAGTATATTCCAAGCTTCTTGAAAATACTGGTCATGTTCTTTAACTCACTCACTCACTCCCTTCTCCCTCCCTCCCTTTCTCTGTCTGTCTGTCCCAACTTTGTGCTCTACTGCAGAACTGCATGATCTTATCACTTGGGGACTCTTTCTGGTGAGGCTTTTCACTTGGTTGTTTCTTTCATGTTAATTTCTGTCTTGTTCCTTTTCTATGTTTGAATGCCCTCACCAAAATCTCCCTCCATATATCTGACTTTCTCCTCCAGCTTACCCACTGTTTTGTTCATTTTAGAGGTTTTGTATACAGTTCCTAGTTCACTCATGTGTATTTGAGACTTCTACATCAACTCTGAACTCTTTCAGACATTTCAGTACTCTTGGTTTTTATTAAGGAGAGTTTTGTAGTATGTCCTGGTTCGCTGTTGTCTCATGTTCTTTATGTTTCTCTGTGGTGTTTTGTGCACCAGTCAGGGTGGATATGTCCTCCAGTTTTAACTCATCTTTTCCCAACTCTGTGGTTTGTTTTATGTAACTGAGCCCTTCTTTAGAGCTCTCAGGAAGGAGCTGAGAGTGTGATGTCTTAGGCCCATGAGTGGTCAGAGGCCTGATCTGTGCTCTTGTCACCCACTCCATATAACACAGAGTGTTCAGCCTCAAAGGCTAAGAAGCCTCCTAACACCCAGGGAGAGCTGGAAAGGACACGGCTCCTTCTCTCCCTTCCTGTTGGCCGAATATGCCAAATCTGCCTGCCTCCTTCCTCCACTTCTGTCCATGGATGTAAATACTAGACCACATGCTAAAGGGAGCTTTGCTATGAACCTTGTCTTGCTGCCTGCCTTCTCTCTCCCATTCTGTAGTTCTTGACTCCTTTCTTGACTCACCTCTCCCATCTCCTCAGGGACTTGCTTTCCAGCACCATCATCCTGAGAGATATAACTGTACTTGTACAGCCTGAACCACCAAAAAGACACACACACACAATTTTCCCTCTGGCTTCTGAGAGGCTCCTTAAAGGTGCTAACTCCTGAGATCACTCTCCCCAGTGTGTCCCCCTTGGTAACTTTCTTCCCATCCTCAGAACACATTTCCATTATCTGTTGTACCTACAAGAAAGAAATATGTACTTCTTTTGAAAAGAAAATCGTAGTCTGTTTAGATGCCTCTTGCAGCTGTGTCACACATGCCTTTGTTGATATGCTTTCTCCTTTCTTTAGACATGTTTGACGAGGGTGGGACATGTGGTGGGACAGGACAGTGAGGATCCTAAAGCCTATCAGAAGACCCTGCCCCACTCCAGTACAGCTAGACATTCTTCTTACAAATTCTGTTTCTGTTTGTACACATGCATATGTATAGACAAATCCCCTACTCTGCCTGCCTGGTGACCCCACAGGAAGGAGCAGTGCCTGCTGGCCACACCTAGAATGAACAAAGCCTGGTGAACGTAGGGCAGATTAAGGCAGCTTATGTTCTTGTAGATACAAGTTTCTACTCAGCTACTAGGTGTTTTGTTTTTTGTTTTGTTTTATTAATGTAAAGCTGGTAGGCTATAAGCTGGCTATTGTGAGTAAGGCTATAGCTATTAAGTGGCTGTGAGCACTAGTTTCATTGACTTTACCTTAGGGCAGTGGTTCTCAGAACATGGTCCAAGAGCAACAGCAGCAGCACCATCACATCACCTGGAGAGCTTGCTAGAAATATACTCTCTTGGCCATCCCAACCTCTCCTGAGTTGGCCACTCTGAAGGTGAGCTTTACCTAACCAGTCTCTGCTGCTGGTCCACACTAATGCATGAGAGTCCCTAGAGAACAGGATGGGAGCATCTTAGCTCTGGGGTGACACTGATTACTTTAAATGTCTTCTCTGCCATAGAATTGATGTTTTTATTTCCCCCAGTCCTTCCCTCCTTTTCCATTAAAACAGTCACCACCACATCACTCATCTCAAATTCTAAGTTGGTCTTCCTTTTAGTCTTAGCTCTAAAATTCTTGCCTGCATTGGTCTGGCCAGGACTTACTCATATGTTCTTGCAGGCTACTAGTTCTGCATTCTTGGTGACATCAGCCAGCAGGAAGGCCAGGAGTGGCGGTGGCACACGCCTTTGATCCCAGCACTTTTGAGGGAAGCAGAGGCAGGCAGATCTCTTTGTGTTTAAGACCAGCCTGGTCTACATAGGGAGTTCAAAGCCAATCATAGCTATGCAGTGAGACTCTGTCTCAAAACAAACAACAAAATCAACAGGAGCCTTAGTTGTCCATTTCTTCCCTGTGCACACACCACATCTCTTGCAGGAAGGTTAACCTCCACCCCTACAGTGGAGCCTCA
The DNA here is from genome assembly GCA_019843815.1 of Montemys delectorum. Taxonomy (NCBI): domain Eukaryota; kingdom Metazoa; phylum Chordata; class Mammalia; order Rodentia; family Muridae; genus Montemys; species Montemys delectorum. The sequence continues at coordinate 25,902 of JADRCD010212652.1, forward strand.
TATATCCTGATAGAGTTTATGTTGAGAAGAAAGCCATGTGTATCTATGAATATATCTCTGTTCTCCTATATCCTTTTGACATGTAGCAATACCTCTCCATCCTCAAGGAACTCAACCCAGTCTGGGTCTCCCCGGGCTCCAGTGGTAGACTCTGACAGGTGGGAGGATACAGTGCTCTGGGCTGTTTTGTTACAAAAGTGTCTTCTGTCCTTTCCCTCCATTCAATTCAGCATGACCCCTGTGAGCAGGCTCTCACAATTTCCTGGAGCAGGGCTGAGGCAGGGGCTTTCAGCTCTTCTCCGGAACCATCCCTTCTTCCTTCCCCCATGCCATTTAGCAGTTATCACCCAGCCTTGCCTTCTCCCTCCATCCTTTGCCCTGACATATACTGTGCCTTATTTATGCTGCAAATATGACATTAAACTATCAAGAGAATCACTGGTATGTTTGCTACTTCCCTACGCAGATTCACAGGGCCCATTGGTCACTCCTAGAGACTCACTAGGCTTTCGTGTCTGACCATCCTCCCTCTTCTACTTCTTAGGGCAGAAATAGCAGGTTCTTCTCTCTGGTTTCAGTAAGTAAGTGTTAGAGAAGGTGCCAAGTTCAGATCTTTAAACAACCTCAGAGCCAAGGTATCCCAGAAACACTGACTAGAGAACTTCATGTGTGCTCCTTGTAATGGTGGTGCTGAGCACCCGGATTCTTTCAGTGCTTTATGCTCACCCACTTCTAACAGGTGAAAGGAAGAAAAGTCCTACTCCCAAGAAAGCAACTTGGGAGTATACAAAGAGGTAGACGAAGTCAAGCTTTCTCTAGAGAGAAAGAAGGGCTGGAGAGATGGCTCAGTGGTTAAGAGCAAAAACTGCTCTTGCTGCAAAAGATCCAAGTTTGGTTCCCACACCCATGTTGGCTGGCTTACCGCCACCCTTAACTTCAGCTGTGTGGGATCTGGTGCCCTCTTCTGGCCCCCACAGGCACTGCACTCAACCTGCATAACCCTTCCCTCAGCACACACATTCACAATTAAAAAGTAAAAAATTAAAAAGATAAAAAAGCTTGGAAGCTGGAAGCAAACTTTGTAAAAGCAGATAAAAGCTCACAGGAGAACAGGTAATGATCAGGGTGAGGAAGATGGACAGGTGAACCACAGACACAAGATCCTTTTTGTGTCTGTGTCTTCCTGTATATTCCACTAAAAGTGGAAGCTACCAATGAGACAGACTGAAGAACCTGACAAAAGACAGAACAGGTACCTCTAAGGTTTCCTGGTAGAACAGATTGACTGGGTTGGTGTTTGGTGAAGGACTCAGAGCCTCCTTAGGAAATGGAAACACTTCTTGGCCACAGATTGACTGGGTTGGTGTTTGGTGAAGGACTCGGAGCCTCCTTAGGAAGTGGAAACACTTGTTGGCCATCACTGTGTGGGGCTGGCAAGATGGCTCAGCAGTAAAGGTGCTTACTGCAAACCTGAAGACCTGAGCTTGATCCCTGGACACATGTGGTGGAAAGAGAGAACTGGCAAGGTGTTCTGTGAACTCCACATATGCTCTGTGGGGCATGTGTCTCACCTTCTCCCCAGGTAAATAAACAAATGAAAAAGTGGTGGTGGGGAGCATATAGTGAGTCCAAGAAAGAAAGAACATTACCAGAAGCTAAGACTGAGAGTCTGGAAGAAGACTAGAGAGATGGCTCAGTGGCTAAGAGCACTTGCTGCTCTTCTAGAGCATTCAGTTACAGTCATGTGGCTCACACCTGGAACTCCAACTCCAAAGCATGTGACTATGGACTGGCCCCCCCAGGTGCCTGCTCTTGGAGATATACAATTAAAAATTTTTAAAAAATTTTTTAAGACAGGAGTTTCTCTGTGTAGCTCTGACTGTCCTGGAACTCACTCTGTAGACCAGGCTGGCCTTGAACTCAGAGATCTGCCTTACCTCCCAAGTACTGGGACTAAAGGCGTGTGTCACCACAGCTCAGCTGAGATCCTGTAAATAAATAAGTCTGGAAGGTGATAATCCTAACACAAGACAATGTAATGGGTTAGAATGATTAGGTTTTTATTGAGGTTTGAGGTGCCTGCTGTACAAGTTAGAAGTGAACCAGCTTCTTTATGAATGAGCTTTAGTCCAGACTTTGGTACTCAGGCAGCAATACAGTGAACAGAATACCTACTCTGTTCATGGGCCAGTGAAACTGCTGTGTACTCAGCCCATTTGCTGTTCAGGGCAGCCTCTTGATAACAGGGATTTTTTTTTTTTTTTTTTTTTTTTTTTTTTTTGTTATCTGGGTGCTGGAGATTGTGCTCAGGGGACTCCAGCAAGCTGCTTCTTTGTTTTTGTTTTGTTTTGAGACAGGGTTTCTCTGTGTAGCTTTGGCTGTTCTGGAACTAGCTCTGTAGAAGAGGCTGGCTTCAACTCAGAGATCAGCCTGCCTCTGAAGTCACAGAGTGAATTGCGAAAGCAAAGATAAAAAAAACGGATTTCCTGCCAGGTGTGGTGGTGCACATCTGTAATCCCAGCACTTGGGAAGCTAAAAACAGAGGCCAACATATTGGGCTACATAGAGAGTCCCAGTCTTAGAAAACCAGACAAGCTAGGCACTGTGACACACACCTTTAATCCCAGTACTTGGGAGGCAGAGGCATCTAGTCTACATAGTAAATTCTAAGCCAGCCAAGGCTAAATAGTGATACCTGCTACACACACACACACACACACACACACACACACGCACTGGAGATGGGGGAGTTTCTGATCTAGAAGGTCTCCTTCTGAGTAGAGCACCTGCCTAGCATACACAAAGCTCCTCATTTGGATTTGATTCCCAAGAAAGAAATTTTAAAATGCCGCTTATCCACAAACCTAAAATGTAAGTTGGTTCCAATAAAGTACTTCCCCATTGAGCAAAGAAGATGTGGATACATGGTATGTCTCCAAATATGTGAGGGTCTTTTACATATGGACTGAGAGATGTTCTGAGACTCCATTGAACAAGCTAGGACCTCTGGTAGAGGCCACCAAGAAGCCAAAGCCCACTCAGCACTGTCTCTGGAGATGGTAAGTTCCCCAGGACTGGAATGGGGGGAAGGCAAAGGGAATCACAGTTGACATTTTGAAAACACCAGGTCTGTGCTTTTCTACAAAATGCATCACAAATGTTTCTCCTAGCAAGTAATTCATTTTACTGCTCCCATCTGTAAATGAGGAAAAAGAGTGAGTAGCTGGCTTTGCTCATGGGGTAGAACCCTGACATGGTCCTTCTGTTTAGGCTAGAGACATGGTATACTAACACCTGCATTTGCAAGTGAGGTTAGGACTAGCTCCTTTTGAAGGATCCTTCCCTGACCTGGAGTGATTGTCTTTCTCTAAAGCAGGACCCTAGTCGCCAGCTCCAGTAGTATATTAGAACCAGAACAATGCAGAGCCCCTGCTGACCAGAGGGAACTGGAACAATGTCACAATCCCAGGCCTCAAAGAACTGTCCTGAAGTCCTCCTAGACAAAATGCTTGGAAAGGGAAATGTTGGGATGTGGCAGTGAAAAATAGTGGCCACAAGGTGGCAGCAGAGTTTCAGCTGTGGAGTCCCATTCCCCAGTTCTCCACTCAGTAAGGCTGAAAAAGGGTCTCCTATCTGTCACTTAACTATTCGCAGGTACTCACATTTAACCTCACTAGAAGCAATGGGGATTGAAATGGGCTGTGGTCTTGACCACCCACTCCAGGCAGGAGTAGGGATCAAGCTGGGTCATCCTAGCCTGCTCTAAACCCTAGTTCCTTCCCATCCAGGACATAATGCCCAATCCTGACAGGAGTTTCTCCAGTCAGGAACAAGAGGTAATCAATTGAAGCTTCTCCAATCTGTTGAAGGATTGGAGGTTCTTCTAAGGTTCCCCCAGGGTCTAGCTCTGACAAACTGTCTGCAATTAATGATACTTCCTGAGCTCTGGAGACAAGATTTATGCATCTAATAAAGTCTATAACTCCAGGCTTAGGCTGGGGTAGGAAGCTAAGAGCAGAAAGGCCCCAGGGAAGTATGGGAGGGGGGGG
>JADRCD010212655.1:11503-26994 GCA_019843815.1 Montemys delectorum
AAAAAAAAAAGGTGTTAAACTGTATTCCCAATGCACCAATATTAATAGTATGGCTTAGGAGTGAAATTATGAGTTTTGACATCATGGGAAGGATTAAACACCCTTATTAAAATGTCCTTGCCTTCCACTTTGTGCTATGTAATGGATGTGTCTCCACCAAAGGACACAGAACTCGAGGTGACAGCTTAGAAATGGAAAAAGGACTTCTACTGGACAATGAACCCATGGGCATCTTTCAGCCTCAAGAAGGATGAATGTCAATTTCTGTTCTGTGTAAATTATCCCATCTGTGCTATTTTCTTACAACAGCAAAAATGACCAAAGACTTAAGAAGTGGGCACCACTTGTGATCTACGAAGAGTAAGTTGTAAAGTCACTAACTAATAAATGTAAGAAGGAATTGGCCATGAAACCACTGTGCCAGGGATCAGAGGAGAGAACAAGGAGCAAATAACAAACTTCACTATCGGGAACAGATTTCTTTAGACATGAAACCAGACCAAAGGTCATGAGATCCAAATAAAGTATCAGTGCTTTTTTTTCTGAATTTCCTGGGACCTTTCCTATGATTCTTTCCACCCCCTTAGATCTTACTCTAGTAGACAATCTTGGGTCAGAAAAGTTCTTGGTTCCTCCTATCTCTATTTGTTATTAACGAGAGGGATCTGTGCTGCATTATTTTTTAACAGTTGTGACAACTTCATTCTTGTATGAGACAATGTTCATTTTCACCATTTGCTCAGCTTTTCCAGGAAATTATTTGCTAAGTGTTCTTAATGCATCAGGCTCAGTGCTCTGAATCCTAAGATTCAGACTGCATTCGTTACACTATTCCATTATGCTTTGGACTACAGCTTTAATACATAGTCTAGTCATATGACAATTTTTAATTTAATGAGGTAAGAAAGCAATTGGCATCTCCACTCAATTTGACAAGTGGCTTAATTTTTAAATAGTTATTGGGTTTACTATCTTAGAAGAGCTCACCACATGACTAAAATTTAAACATACAGAGCAAATCATCCTGGGATTCTTCCTCCAGGGTCTCACTTTTTCAAACAGGGGATCATAAACATCTTTGTAAATAGCTTAAGGCATGTGAAAAGGCTGGGAGCTAATTTCCAACAGCAAAGTCAGAGGGGACTATGTTTAAAGGTCATATTTTTGAATTCATAGCTATGGTTCCTCCTACACTAGGTGGCTTTAATTTCTAAGAACCCAGCCTCAGATCTGGGGCTGCTTCCCAACCCACTACTGGGATTCCTGATTGTGGCGCTCAGCTGTAACATGAGTTCAGTTACCAAATATAGCCGAGTAGAGTAAGAGAGCAGATGAGTATCTCAGGCCACACTTGTCTCAATACCACAGACCAAGAGGTCCTTAATGGACAGGCAAGACCGACCTCTACTCACCAGGAGAAAGAAGAAAAGCTCCTGGGAAAACCATCACCTTTGGGAAGGCTTTAAACCAAGCAAGCATTGAAAAGTTCTGTACAAACCTTAACACGCTTACTGGTAAGATAACACTTTTAAGAGCTTTAAAGTTGGAAATATTTCAATAGCTTTGCCTGGCACTGTGATGTGATACTATTTGGAAAATGCTTGATTTTTCTTCTTTTGTGAGGATAAGAAATATAATCTTAATTTTATATTTTTTTCCCAAAACAGGTAACACATAAAATTTTCTGGATTTCTTTCTGCCCACACTGTCAGACAACTACCTTAGGTTATAATCTTAGGTGTGCTAAATCATTCTGATCAACTCTGAAAGGGTAAAAGGGTTAAATATGTTGGTGGATGGAGTTAAATTTGTCAAGAGTGTGCATGTGTTATATTTTATAGTAAATGAAACTATAGACATCTTGACTGTCATCCATATTTAAGCTAAAAACTGATGTCTTAAAATAAAAAACCTTAGGTTCTAAATATTTTGAGTTATTAATGACCTTTTGAAAGATTTTAAATTCACCAACAGGACATACTTAAATTAGTTGAATTAATACTAGGTAATATAAAATAAATTTAATATGCACATGAATAAAACATTTTTGACCGTGGATGTCTACAGTGCAGTCTGTCAACTATAAATATCAAAACCCAGTCCTGTATCATGTTGTTTTAAACCTACTGAGGAAATTGTCTTGAATCCAACACATGATGTTGGTGCAGAATTATTTCAGGCTCATATTACTTTTTAGCATTTTCTAAAAATATTAATTACCTTCTAGTGTAACTACTACGGCCAAATACAAGATCTATTATTTGGCAATAGAAAACTATTCAAAATTTGTTCTACTTTTGAGTATATTAAAATCAAGTCCTTTTTACATGATAAAGATAATATCCAACCACTTTTCTCAAAGAAATTGAATACTTTGCTCAAATATTCAGAACTTTATAACTGCTAACTGAAGAAGTGGTCTGGGGTCCTATAGCCACAACCTACTCTGTAGTTACAGGATTGCACATTCCTGGTCCTATGGTTCTGGCATCCAGTGTGGGCTGGGGTCCCTTTCTCTGGCTCTCTGTCTGCTCTCTGTCCAGATTGCTTTGTTCTGCAGCTAAAACTGGATATTTAAATTGCTACAGATCACACTTCTCAAGAGAAGGTGTGAGGCTCACTGGGAAATTACCACCATGGTGACTTCTTGGCTTTGGTTTTGTTTACTTTGTTTTCTCATTTAAAAGGTGTGAAGAGGAAATATTTGAGTGTGCAAAATAAGTTGGCCTAATTCTTTAACGTGCACTAACTGATACTCCTGCAAGGCCAGGACAAGGGTCCCCACTGCTTAACCAGGGTGGTCAGAGGCCTTCAAAGGATACTATGATTCTGAAGTTCAGCTAAGGATTAAGGCCATGTAGAGTGAATATCCAGGGCCTGGTAAAATAACAGCCAAGAAAACAAAGGCTAACCAAAGCATTATGACTGTAATTTTCAAGTGACACAGCATCGTAGCAGAGACTATAGGAACATCTTGGGGAAATAATTTTAATATGCACACAAATAAAACATTGTTCACTGTGGATATCTACAGTGCCGTTTGTCAAATGTGATTTTTGAATGCAAGTGAGAAATGGATGAATTAAAAATAAAAACCACAGTTATTTCCAGTGGATTCAATAAAAGCTGATGAAATGAAGAGGGCACCAGGAAAAAAACACTCAGGTCCTCCTCATAAAACACTGTCTGTGGCTGTGCTAGGACTGAATGAACTTCCAGCTTCTGTTCCCAAAATTTAGATAAAGTGTTTTACTTTGGGACAGTGGATTGTGTTTAAAACCATAGGGTAAATTTGAGATATCTTTTCACAATGACAATGTATCTGATGATCAAAAAGAAAAGGAGCCTGTGTATTTATTAAGCAGTGATTATATAACTAAATTCATTTTGCATCAAACATGGGATTTTATAAATGTTTTCACATTTGGCTGTTGCCCTACAGGGTTCTTTGTAACGACATAAAAAAAAATTTACTGAAATGAGAAAAGAGAAAAGAGTGATTAAAAAGAAAAGGAAGAAGGAAATAAGAAGCAAGAAATTAGTCTAAAGCTAATCGTGATTCTAAAACAGAAAAAATAAACTTCAGAGCCTTTGTTCTTGGCTTTGACCTCCATAGATAGGTTTTCTGAGTAATTTCAGCAATATTGAATGGTTTCATCGAAAGCGTTTATTCCTTTTTTCTGTGTCTACAAACAAACAAATGAGGGTGCTTACTTTAAATATCTAAATCATTTACAATAGAAAATTTCCACCTGAGCTTATGACTTGAATTTCCTATTTCCTATCTAAATCCCACCACAGAGCTAACCAGTATTTACTGATTGGCTTGCACTCCTCCAACATTTATCATGTATTTATTGCTATAAACTTTCAAGTGATTATTGGACCATCTCTCCCTCTCTGAAATTTCCAAAGCACCAGAGGAGTTCTTTTTTAATTCTAGTATACACAATTAAAGGATGTAGGATTCAGTATCCTTTCTAACATCAGTTTGTTTGGTTTTTTTGTTTTTCAAAACTCAGGAAGTCCTCTGGTGTGTCTTGGCCATGGTGTTTCTTGACATATTCTACAGATTACAACCATCCTTCTCTTACTTAACACTTAAGATAATTACCTATAGTATCCGAAGTGGGAAGAGGGAGCTCTGTAGTTACACACAAGCTCCTGTGCCGAGTCTGTCAGCTCTGAATGCTACACATTGAGCCAAGTATTTGGGCTTTTTCCTTTCAGTCTTGAGTAATAACAATACTAAGGTAGAAACATGATGTGCATTCTATCTGCGTTCTACAGGATCAAATGATTTACTATGAAAATGGTTAACTCAGACGCAGTCATAGGAAGCTTTGTTTCTACTCTTTGTAAAGCAAACCTTTTTGTTGTTATTGTTGTTGTTATACTTTACACTGGCTATGTGTGTCTAGCTTGTATTTCTTGCATTCTGTTAAGTTTAAGAAATAATTCTTAAGCTGGGCATGGTGGCACATGCCTTTAATCCCCATACTCGGAAGGCAGAAGCAGGCGGATCTCTGTAAGGTTGAGGCCAGCCTGCTACAAAGTGAGTCCAGGACAGTCAGGCCTGGTTGTGCTAAAAAAAAAAAAAAAAAAAAAAGAAAAAAAAAAAAAGAAAAGAAAAGAGAAAAAGAATTCTATAAGAATTCTTATATCAACAGTCAGTAGTGTCTTTTGTCAACTGGATTATTCTGGAAGGCTTCATAGATAGATAGATAGATAGATAGATAGATAGATAGATAGATAGATAGATGGATGGATGCATGTACATATATTTTACTCACAATATAGATGATTCTCCCCAAGTGTCATGAATATAATTTTTCTATGCATCAAAGTCAGCAACTTTAAAAGCCATGGTTATTTATAACTTATAGATGTGTCTTATCCTTTTGTCATTTGCATATTCACATAGCATGTAAATCATGCACATGTACAATATATTGCATATTCAGGATCTCCAAGATAAATGTTTCCCCAAATACTAGGGTAGTAATGCTAAGATTTCATTTTTTAGTTTTTTAAACTTTTCATTGATTTCTTGTGACTTTCACACCATTCCCTCAAGTCTTGCTCATCTCCCCAACCCCTCATAATCACCCTTTGCCCTTGCAACTTCCTCTCCAAAATAAAAAAAAAAAATGAACAAAGAAAGCACAGAAAACACTTCATCCTGAAAGCTGTAGTACGTCACAGTGTGGACTACAGTTCACATATTTTCTCTTTCAAATGTTCATTACAATGAGTTGTTGGTCTGGTTTGAGATCTCTGACTTCTGTGACAATATTGGATCCTCACAGGGCCTCCCATTTATCCTGTCATTGCTCTGTGTCCTGGAGATCCTGCAGTTTAGATAGCACAACTGGACTTTTCATGAGTCCCAGTCATCTACAGATGATACAGATCTTGGGCTGGACCAACTCAAAGCCCTGGATCTGGGTCTGGGTAATAGCTGAGCTGGTCAGCTTGCCAGCTCTCCCATATCCACACCAGCAAGGTAAGCTCTCCAGCACTGCTCTGGCTAGGCCACCCAATGTGGCCATCAAGGGGAGGTAGAGTAGTGTCCTGGTCTCATTCCCTCTGGACACTGGCTCACCAGCACCCATGCCTCCAGGGCCAGCTCCACTGTGCTTCTCAGTCAAGGCATGAGGCCTACTCTCCCAAATGCTGTAGCCTTGGAGGGGCTGGACCAGCTCTCCTATTCTCATACCCTCAAGGCTCGCTAATGTGAGCCTTTTCCATCAAGGCTAGCTCCACTGTGTTGCCCAGGTGAGCTACAAGGTCTGCTCTCCGAAGTGTTATAGCCGGCGAAAGGGCAGGGCTAGTTCTGCTCTCATGGCGTCAGGGCCAGCTCTCCCTACTACCACAGGTGGTGAGGAGGAGGACATCATTCTCACACCTACTCCACCTCAGCCACCTCAGGCCAGATGAGTGTCAGGGCCAGCTCTCCCTTTCCCTCAGGACTAGTTCACCCTCTCCTCCTCAACCAAGTCCAGCCCTACTGCACTGGTTCTCCTGAGTGCTGCAGGCAAGAGACAGAGCAGCTCACTTGCTCTCATGACCCCAAGGCCAGCTCTCCAGAGTGGCAGTGCCAATGTTCCAGAGCTCTCACCCGGGGACTGGGTTACCCGCACCCCACTATCAGGGTCAGCTCTGCTGTGCTCTCCAGGAAAGATGCAGGGTCAACCCAAAGTGTTGTGGCTGGTAAGGGACTGGCCTATGCTAACACTTCTTATGTTAGGGTGTATGATACATGTACAAAATACAAAATCTTCAAATATAAACACCATATGCTCTACATTTTATAGTATAACATGATTACACAGAATCCAGATGATATTAATTCAAGAACAAACTGAGTCATAAGATTGCATATATAAAGAATCATCGTATAATATGCATAGGAAGTTAATAAAATGTTTGATCATACAGGTTTACATTCGGAAGCAATATCTATTTAGAATAAGCAAGAATTCTGATAGTTTGCATGCTCATATCTGGAGATAGATGAGTATCTTTTGATACCTCGTGGTACTGGCTAACCCTCCCAAGCCTTTGCAATATCAAATGCTCCCTTAAGAGCAGGAAATGAACAACATGAACACATGTCAAAATTTACCTGTAAGAATGTGCCTGCAAAGCACTGTGGGATACTATCAGCAGCTTCTGTGTCTCTGGTAGTTTGAGAGAGACTAAAGCCCAAGCCCAGTCTTGGTTCGTGGCAGTCACCACCCTTCTCTCTAACAACTGAGAGGCTTCCAGTCAGCCACAGTCTATAGACATCATAAAAACATAGTATAATTGTCCAAAAATCAATCCAGAAAAGATTAAAAGGCATTTAAGTATAAGAAATTCAGAACGTAGGAGTTATTTCTTAATTTACTACTCATACGTCTTCTATTAAAATGTTAGATTGTAGAAGTGAAGCTCAGTGGGGGGATGCTTAGTTCGCCTGAGTTCCCAGCCCTAATTCTCGGGACCACTAGTGAGCAAAAGTTTAAGGAATATTGGGATATTACTCCTTCAGATGGCTATGTCCTTAGGCTATAAAAGAGAAGCATAATTAATAGTAGGTGCTTTTTTAACTGTGTCCATGTTACATATGTTACAAAGAGTTAGCAAACTTCACACACTTCTTTCTGTCTAATACAAGTTGAATAGCTGTTATGGGAAATGTTTAGAACTAACGATGTCTCAGACATTACATTTTTTTCAACATTTGAAATGTTTGTATATACATAATGAGGCACTTAAGACATGGGTGCTCAAATCATTTATGCTTAATGTACACTTAACATATGTAGCCTGGAAGTATATTCCATTATGTTCTTAATGGTATTATTAATAATCACTTTTAATAATTTTTATGCAATCAACAGAATTCCATGGTGGAGAATTTTCTACTTGTGATGTTAAGTCAGAACTTTAAAAAGTCTAGGGTTTTGGACGGTTTGGGGATTTCCAGTTTGGGGATAGGGCTGCTCAACATGTACTAGAACTGCTGGAAAACAGAATGGGTGATTTATTTATTTATTTATTTATTTATTTATTTTGCTTCTGATATTTTTCATGAGACTCTTCCTTGGCTGTTGATAAGAAACATAAATGTCAGAATCATTAGAGATAAGTGTTTAATATGCCATCTTAAACATTTCTAAATGAGCAAATAGTGCACCTCTTTCATGCAAATGTCAGTGGTTCTGTCACGAACACGTTCCATCAGTGGTGTACATGGGTATGTTTTAGTCTTTCCAAACTGTGGGAGTTTATTAAATCACAATAAATTTACAAACCAAACCAAATGCTGAGAAAGTACTCCTGATTCCAGATTCCACTTAGTATTGATGGTCAATAGCAAACACAGGTACTTCGATCCTTCATTTGTTAGAGTTTGTTGCTTTTCTTTGTTTGTTTGTTTGTTTGTTTGTTTGGGATGGGGCTTGTGTGTGCCACGAGATGCATGTGGAGGTGTGCATAGAGCTTTCAACAATTGGTTCTCATCTTCTACCTTGTTAAGGCATCTCTCATTTCTCCTTCCGTGCTGCGTACTCCAATCTGGGCTACAAGCTTCCAGGTGATTCTCCAGTCTCTGTCTTCCTTCTTGCCACAGGAGCACTGGCATTGCAATGCACAGCCCTCCATCCAGCTGTCTATGTGATTTCCAGGGATCAAACTCAAGTCACCAGGCTGCACAGTTAGTATTTAACCTCGGAGTCACTCTGCCAGCCCCACTGATCCCCCATCTTAATCACTACAGTAACTGTTAGAACATGCATCATACTACATATGTGATATTATTTATGTGTATTCTGCCATGTATGTGGGGCACAATGGCTCTTAGAAGAGGCTAAAGAGGCTACACTGTTGAGAGGAACTACACTGAACGTCAAGGCAGAGCACCGAAATGGATGCAAGGGGCGTACTCTATAGAAGACTGGATAAGAACCACAGAAACAGAGCTGTTAGAGTGCAGAGCTGTCGATGCAGCTCTCAGTGACAGGCAACTTTAAATGTCAGTTTCAAGCAGCCCTGTGTGTCAGAGGTGAGAGAAACTATTTGACCTGGAGCCTGGAACAGGGGCAGAGGTCTTTTTCAGTGATTATGAGAAACCAGGTCATGGGTTAATGTACCTGTCTTATCTCAGTCTTGTACTTAACACATCTCCTTCTTTCCCCTGAATCCATGGAAAAAGGGGCCTCTGAAACTATGCCAGAGGACATACAGACCCAGTCTACTGGACTTCTCTTCTAACTAGCATCTCCTGTGACTGGTTGTAACAATCTACGGCCGTGAGCTTACCCTTGGCAACTTGATCCCACCCCAGTGGTGTATTACTCCTTCTTCAGGGATAGACACAATTTGATGACTTTGATGGCATATGTATAGGACACAGAACCCTGTATATGATCCACACACAGTGGCACCGCTTAAAGCTGAATAGAATTGCCAGGCAGTGGTGGTATATCCCAGTGCTTGGGAGGCAGAGGCAGACAAGTCTCTGTGAGTCCTAGGCCAGCCTGGTCTAGAGAGTGAGTTCCAGGACAGCCAGGGCTACACAGAGAAACCCTGTCTCAAAACAAACAAACAAAACAAACAAAATCTGAACAGAATTCTCTGATGCCTGGCCACCACAGAGGCATATCCATGGGTGCATTTGGATTTACCTTAGAGAAGTAGGGAGAAAGGGGGTGACCTTGAAATATTAGACTGCTCTTTTTCTTTCTTTCTGAACCGTATATTAGGAACGACCTGGGTTTGAATTGGCCTCTGGTTCTGAAACTGCAACCGAGAAGCCACAGGTCCTGAAAAATTCTGGATGTGGGTGCCATCCAGTGGGGAAATCCAGAAGTAATTACAGAAGCATAGAAAATGGGCAGTTTACTTGGAATTTTTAGAGGGACACACATAACAGGTTAGAAAGACAGAAGTAAATACTTAACATTGAGACAGTACTGCGTGACAGGAAGCATCCTGAGTGTTTGCCTCACTCAATATTCAGAATAAGGTCCGAAAGCACTTGATATGAGGTACCAGGCAGAAGCCAGTATGGGGAAAGTCTCAGAGAGCTTTTATGGAGCTCGATGAAGCTTGAAGAAAATAGAGAATCGTTTCAATATTATAAAAGAGAAACCTAAACAGACAGAAGAACTTCTTTAAAAGATCAAGCAGCAATTGTTGAGCATTGAAATACATGCAGTATTTAAAGCACAAGGGAGTCATCCAGAAGAGGGACAGCAAACAGAAAGAAAAAAATAGTAGCAAGAGGGCAGGCTACTCACGCATTCCCAGCTAGCATGAAGAAATGTGTGAGGAGGAACGAGGATCTATGTCGCTTTGGATTCCAGGTGAAGATGGTGGTCTTCAGTAAAGCAGACTTGGGCAAAGAGAGGAAATCATATAATAACAGAAAACTTCATGAACCTAAAGAAAGGTACAACTATACACACAGAGGAAGGTCGAGGTCTCACATCAAATGTAACTCAATGAGGTCTACCCCAAGATCTGTTACAATGAAAGTGTCTTAACATGATGCTAAGGGTGAAAGACAATGAGAAAAACCTTGAGGGTGTAAGAGAGGAGGAGCCAGTAATTACGTAGGTGTATCCCAATTTACCTGACAAACAATTTCCCACAAAAATCTAATAGCCTAGAACAGTGCGTCTCAACCTGTGGGTTGCAAACCCTTTGGGATAGAAGGATCACACATCAGATATCTACATTATGATTCATAACAATAGAAAAATTGGAATTCTGAGGTAGCAAAGAAAATAATTTTATGGTTCGGGGGTGTCATCACAACATGAGGAACTGTATTAAAGGGTCACAGGATTAGGAAGGTTGAGAACCACTGGTCGAGAAGAAAGTAGCATGAGGTTGTTTTCATAGTACTAAAGAAAAAACTATCAAGAAAGAATTCATTGTTCTGCAAAACTATCCTTTGGAAATGACAAAGGCACTCCCAGATGAACAAAAGCTAAAAAAAAAAAAGTATTTTCAAGATATGTATCTACATGACATACAGAAGGAAGAACTGCAAACTAGAGGAAGGGCATGATACTAAGAAGAGAGCATAGAAAAGTCACCAATAGAGTAACTACACAAATTGAGAATGCGCTAATATTTAACTAAGATATATAAGCCATCGCTAGTATGTGGAAAGCAACAGAGAAATGTAAAATGGGGACTGGAGAGATGAATCAGTCACTAAAGTGCTTGTCTCAAAATTGAGTTCAGATCCCCAGAAACTGTGTGTAAAAGAGGAGGCTGGAAACAACTCAGATGTTCCTCAACAGAGGAATGGATACAGAAATTGTGGTACATCTACACAACGGAGTACTACTAAGCTATTAAAAATAATGAATTTATGAAATTCTTAGGGAAATGGATTGATCTAGAGAATATCATCCTGAGTGAGGTAACACAATCACAAAAGAACACACTTGGTATGGACTCTCTGATAAATGGATATTAGCCCAGAAGATTGGAATACATGAAGTACAATCCACAAACCACAAGAAACTCAAGAAGAAGGAAGACCAAAATGTGGGCATTTCATTCCTTCTTAAAAGGGGGAACAAAATATCCATGGAAGGAGTGGCAGAGACTAACTATGGAGCAGAGACTGAAGGAAGGACAATCTAGCCTGATATAGCTGTCTCCCGAGAGGCTCTGACAGTACCCGACTAATACAGAAGTAGAGGCTCACAGCCATCCATTGGACTGAACACAGGGTCCCCAATGAAGGAGCTAGAGAAAGGACCCAAGGAACTGAAGGGTTTGCAGCCCCTTAGGACGAACAACAATATGAACTAACTAGTACCCTCAGAGCTCCCAGAGACTAAACCACCAACCAAAGAGTACACATGGTGGGACTCATGGCTCCAGCAGAATATGTATAGCAAAAGATGGTCAAGTCATCAATGGGAGGAGAGGCCCTTGGCCCTGTGAAGGTTCTATGTCCCAGTGTAGGGCAATGCCAGGGCCAGTAAGCAGGAGAGAGTGGGGTGATGAGCAGGGGGAGGGGGAGGGTACAGACGTTTGTTCTTGTTGTTTTTTGTTTCTTTGTTTTCTAGGTTTTTTTTTTTTTTTTTGGAAGGGAAACTGGGAAAGGAGATATCATATGACATGTAAATAAAGAAAATATCTAGTAAAATTTAAAAAAATTGCAAAAAAAGAAAAAAGAAAAAGAAAGAAAGAAAAAAGAGGAGGCCCATGGCATATCCTGGAATCTCAGTGGTGGTAAGAGGTAGAAATGGATCACTGGAAGCTTGGCTATGTGATGAAGTTCCACACCAGTGAAAGACTTGTCTCAAAGGGAATGAAGCACCTGATCTTCACACATGCACTGTCCAAGAGCTTACCTACATATCTCAACATACCTGGAGGAAAAAAATGCAAAATGGGCCGGGCGGTGGTGGCGCACACCTTTAATCCCAGCACTTGGGAGGCAGAGGCAGGAGGATTTCTGAGTTCGAGGCCAGCCTGGTCTACAGAGTGAGTTCCAGGACAGCCAGGACTACACAGAGAAACCCTGTCTTAAAAAAAAAATGCAAAATGGGACACTAAAGTTCAAATTGTGGGAGAAATTAAGTAATATTGTATAACTACCTTCTATAACTCTTTACGAGCCTCTTCTTTGTTTCTGTTTGTATTTCAATAAGCATGTTAAGTTGCTGTTGGTAAAAATGAGATTTCTATGAACAAAATATTTCTGTTCTGTATTTGAGGTGCTATGCTCCCATGCATGCACATGGCGTGTGTGTGTGTGTGTGGTGTGTGTGTGTGTGTGTGTGTGTGTGTGCGTGCGTGTGCGTGTGCGTGTGCGTGTGTGTGTGTGTGTGTGTGTGTGTGTGTTCTAAAGCTGACATTGACTATCTTCCTCTACCTAGCTCTACTTTTATTGATTGAGATTGATGTCTCTTAATTGAACGAAGAACTTATCAATCAGCTAATAGAACAAACCAGCTTGTTGCAGTTATCCCTAGTTCTTGAGTGCTGGCTTCTAGGTACCAGCCACCACACCTTCCTCACTTTACCTGGGCCCTGGAAATCTAAACGCTTCTCCTCACACACGCACAGCAAACATTTTATTTGCTGAGCCTTTGCCCCAGTCCTAGAAAGATATATTTGGTAACCCTTGGGGTAAAGTAGTCCACTCTTAAAAAAAAAAGAATCCAAGAAATCAAACCATACTACCACAGTAGCTAACATGAGTGCCAATGAATCCTGTGAAAGAGGGAGAAAGAAACTGTGGCAATATTAGAGAACAGGTTTAGCCTAATAAAAACATTAATCAATATATGAATTTGAATGTATCAAATATGAATTGTTATCAATTAAGTGGGCATTTTTGTTATAATTTGTGTTTTTTTTTTTTCAAGACAGGATGTGGGTCTCCCTACTCTCGTGGACTGTAGCCAATTCAGTCCAAGAGGGCAGTGAGAACAATGACAGCTAGCAAAGGGGGTTAGGAAGCCCTGTGAATACATACGGTGAGCAGCCACACCAGAACCATCTCTCAGGGGGCAGATCAACTTTACATAGGGTGATTCAAGGCTTATGAAGTTTTGGGAGACTGCACGGAGGAACATCCAGGAGAGGCAAAGGTCATTGGTTGAGGGCTTAGGGCACCAAAGTGCCTTCTTAGCAGAGGAAAGCCTTTCAGGAATCTCAGGTGCTAGCTGAACAGGTTTAATCAGGATAAAGGAAATTGACCCTGTAATCTAACTGAGGCTGTGTGACATTCCTCAGATACAGGAATATGTGTGGGGGCTTAGAATTCCCCAGATAAAGTCAGAGAAGGAGAAGCCCAGCTAATGAAGTCTCACATACTGTGGAAAGCCCAAAGGCTATCAGGGCATGGTGGACTCCTACCTAAATTAGCAGAGTTTTCCCACAACAGGGTTTCTCTGACTATCCCTGGCTCTCCTAAAACTCACTCTGAAGACCAGGCTAGCCTCCAACTCAGAGATCCACCTGCTTCTGCCTCCCAAGAGCTAAGTCTAAAAGTGTGCACCACCACTGCCTGGCTAAATGGATATATTTAATGTCTGTATATGATGCTTGAAATGCATTTTTAGGCCTCGTGATGGGCTCAGTGTGACAAGGCTGCTGATATAAGTTTAATTCCCAGAACTCACATGGCGGAAGGAGGAACTGACTCCCTCACACATACACACTTCACACTAAATAAATTCAGAAAAAAATAACAAATTTTTATAATTCAATGTTGACAGCAGAACATTTCAGTGAAGAATATATACTTGAAATGCTACAAGTCCTGGAGAGATGGCTCAAGAGTTAAGAGCACACTGACTGCTCTTCCAAAGGTCCCGAGTTCAATTCCTGGCAATCACATGTTGGCTCACTCATCTGCAATGCTGGGCTGGAGAGATGGCTTAGTGGTTGAGAGCACTGACTGCTCTTCCAGAGGTCCCAAGTTCAATTCCCAGCTAACCACATGGTGGCTCACAACCACCTGTAATGGGATTTGATGTCCTCTTCTGCTGTGTCTGAAGACAGCTACAGTATATTAGCATACATAAAATAAATAACTCTTAAAAAAAAAAGAAAGAAAGAAAAGCTACAATGGGGCTCTGGTTCTGAGAGCAGGGGAGATGATAAGAGATTTCCTGCCTTTGTTTCTGTCACTCCATCTGCTGACAAGCGCCTGAAAAGTGCAAAACGTGTTTGCCACACTAGAGATTTCTAAGTATTTCTTCATTATAGGCTGTGGTCCAATGTGGTAAGCAGTAGCCACATGAAGACTCTACTCACATCTCCTGCCTTCACAGTACATACAGTTCAGGGGGAAAGGGTCTCCCCACACACATTTAATTGGGGGCTATGGAGGTAACTCACTGATAGAATGCTTGCCTAACATGGCCAAGGCCCTAGGTCCAATGCCCAGTGATGAAAGAAAGCAATACATATATAGTTTTAAAAGATAAATGTAATGATAAAATACTAATTCGCCAAAGGAAGTGGACAGGTGAATTGGTTAGAAAAGCAGAAATAGGAAAGGCAAAAGGGGACAATTAGGCAAAAATGAAGAACTTATGCAAAGTCATGAAAATATAAAAGTACACAGAATGTGTAAGGAACAGGGGGGCAGAATCTGGGGTGAGAGCAGTCCGTGTTAAGAAGGTGTGCCAGAGAGTTTTCATTGGACAGATTGTCTGTAGGTAAACAACCCAGATTGGCTGGGAAGCTTTTCCTAAGGGCCAGGGAGTACAACAAGGACAAGGGGAGAAAACATTGACAAGACAGACTTTGTAAAAATGGTCTCATTTAAATCTTTGATCCCTACTGCAAATTGCTTAAACAATATTAATAGCAGACAATTGTCATAATTCTCTGTACAGCTATTTTTTTATGTTTGATCAATCCCTAATATTGGACTATTAAAAGTCACTGAAGAAAAGTTGCCTGACGTACTTCATCTCCCTTGAAGCTTTCTTGCACCAGTACACAACTGTCATTAACTGCGCAGCCATTTCCCCTGTGGGGAAGAACCTAGAACTGGACATATTCCAAGAAATCAGAGAATTATGACTTAGGGCAGTTTTAGGAGAGATGACAGTTAAGCTAAACTAAACTGAGGAGAGATGAAAAGAAAAAAAAGAGGATTTTTTTTTCAGGCCCAAGTACTGGAGAGGAAGCAGTCAGAGATCAAAAGCTACAGAGGATCCTTCTATTCCTCAAGATGTCTGTGCTGCTCGCTGAAGGAGAAACACTTCCCTTCTGGCACGTTGTGTGTAGTTTTAAAACCTACCACATTTGCCAGGGATCAACTGCGCTCTGGCCCCTCCTGGCTTCCCTTTTACTCTACTGGCCTTTGCTCTGGGAAGTGGGCCACACTACCAGTCTCACCTGAGACCCTTGAATCCTCAGATAAAACACACACACACACACACACAGAGAGAGAGAGAGAGAGAGAGAGAGAGAGAGAGAGAGAGAGAGAGAGAGAGAGAGAGAGAGAG
>JADRCD010212656.1:0-11224 GCA_019843815.1 Montemys delectorum
TAGTTCCTGGAATCTGTCCCTGTAACACCAGCAACAATGCAGATGTTATAGGCATGCAAAGGTATAGCTTGGCTTTTTACATAGGTGCTGAGGATTCAGCCTCAGGTCCTTGTGCTTATAGAACAAGTACCTTTTCCCATAGTGCCATGTTGCTGGCTTGGATATAGGCTCTCGAATCTGTTACATGGGGCTTTTTCTTAAGATGATCACATCTGTGAATTAGTATCTGATGCTAATTTGTGGAGAATTCTCTCTCCACTGTTTCAAATGCTTCCTCTGTTCATTTCTCTTCTTCCTCCCTCCCCATTCCCATATAGCATGTTATACATTTTATAGTTGTTATATAGTTCTTGGATAGTTTTTTGCTTCCTATTTCTCTTTTGATTTTGGATTTTCTAACGATAGATCACTGAATTCAGGGCCCACTAAAGGCATACTCTAATTCTTTGTCTCCATGATACTGGTTTTCCATATCTGAACAAACTGCAGCCTGTGTCACATGTTCACTTTACCCTTTGGAGCCCACACCATATGAAGGGTGGATGTTGTAAATTTGTGTCTTGGTAGTCCCAACCTGTCTGCAATATTGAAGTCTTTTTTTTTTCTTTTTTTGTTTTCAATGGGTTTGAATTTTAATTGCGGTACATCCTGTAGCTTTGGCCTGGTAGCCAGGAATTCTATACTGTGTAAAAGGAAATGTTTTGAATTAATCTTTAGAAATATGGTAGTCATGTATTATGAAGAGGAGCTGGGGATTCTATAATCCTAAGTATTAGATCTTTTAGTAAGCTTGTGCTTCTGGACTACAATCTGCATGTTCTGCACAATCTCTCCTCCCCTGAGGTGGGACAGGATGGCCACAGTAGGGGCTGGGATCAAGCGCTTCTCTTTCTCCCTGTTTGATAGGCTATGATGAGACTGTGACAGATTAGGATACATGGCTTATGTGCAGTAATTGTGCTTTTAACTTAATGACACTGCCAACTTAGAAGGGGTTTGCTGGGATTTAGGTTTCTGTCACTTCTTTTTTCTTCACAAGGCAAACCAAACTAAAAGCAGAGTTTTCTAGTTTACAATATTTTTCAATTCATACTTGGGTTATACACTCACAAACCCATCGCAAGTGGAAGTTTTCATTGAAATAAAAAGAATGCACTGAACACACCTATTCCTTCCACATTAGGTATGCTCATTACAAGTACATCATTATTTTATCACTGGAGAGAATGATTTATTATAATGACTGTGTTGAATGTGTACTGGTTATCTCATGCCTCTTATGAACATAAGATATGTGTGATACCTACATGCAGGTAAAAAGAATGGATGTAAATGTCCATACTTGAGTCATCATGAAGTTGGGCATTTGTACATAGAGTCATTGCTCAGAATCTAATTACCTCTCCCAGAAACATCTGTTTGTTCTTCTCTCCAGTATCATAGGGAACCAGGGAGATCCTAGAAGCTGATCTCTCCCATGCCCTACTTACCTCATGACATGATTTCCTTGAATCTTTACTCATTCAGCCTCTACCAACTCATCAACCACAGTTTATATTTACCTCCCCAGGGTCAGTTCTTTCTATGATTCCACCCCTGGTGGGCTTTGGTTCTGTCTTTACCAGCAGATCTTTCCAAGTGTTGGTAGGGGACAGTGGTTTTCCCTGCAACCTTACTTCTCTGATGGATCAAAGTGACAAAGATTTCTTTTGCACTTTGCTCAGGGTTGGTGGCTACTTTTTGACCTACTCAGACTATCCTGAGTTTTGAAGAGTAAAACTTTCTTTATCTTATAAGGGTGGAGCCAAGTCACTCTAGAAATATAAGGTTATTTCTTAGAGTATATTTAATACTATTGTAATATTCCAAGACTTTGGATCTTAATCCTTAATTTTGTATTGTTACTGTACAAGGCAGAATTTAATGACATTACAAGGGACCCAAGTACCCGTACGAAGCTAGGAAAATCAGATCACTTAAAATTCCAAAGTGAGGTCGTGCTCTCTGTGCTTCTGTGATGGTATTTTGTGTGGCTTGGGGTTGCATAGGTTTTGCATATAGTCTCACAACTGCTCTCTGAGTTCATTTGTGCAACCATATTGTGTCTGGAATACACTGTTGTTGTTGTTTGTAATCATCCACCACCTCTGGCTCTTAGAGTCTTTCTGTTTTCTCTTCTGCAATGATCTCTGAGCCTTGGGAGGAGAGACTAGTATGCTAGATGTCCCATCTATGCCTAAGCTCTGTCTTCAGTCTCTTATTCTCTGTTCCTTGATCAGCTGTGAATCTCTATGTTAATCACAATCACTGTGGAATGATGTTCCTCTGTGGCATTTGAGAGATGGACTGGTATATAGGTCTAAATAGAAGCCACTAGGGGTTGGTTTAATACCATGCCCTTTTAGCTGTCAGGACAGGGAAAGTTAACATTTCTTTAGTTGCCCCAGTACTTGGGTAAAAGTGAAGAAGAGAATAGACTCTCACAAGTTGTCTTTCTAATCCCCACATGATATGCACATCATCATACACACATATAAGTAATGATAAAAAACAGAGTGAAATTTGTAAAATGAAGCAGAATTGCTTGAAATCACTAAAAGCTTTCTATACTTTCAAAAAGGATTTTTGTATTGTATGTTTTAAGATCAATGATTTGTTCTCTATGTGTATCTATTCCCCCCCCCCTCTCTCTCTCTCTCTCTCTCTCTCTCTGTGTGTGTGTGTGTGCATGTGTGTGTGTGTGTGTGTGTGTGTGTGTGTGTGTGAAAGAGAGAGAGAGAGACAGAGAGAGACAGAGAGAGAGACCGAGAGAGACAAAGACAGAGAGAGAGAGAGAGAGAGAGAGAGAGAGAAAGAGAGAGAGAGAGAGACTCTTTTCTTACATAACTTGAGCACATCTTTAGGAAGTTGGTCCCCTGTACTCTGGCAGCAATTTCTTCATTTATTAGGAGAATTACTAACATGCTTTACATTTTCACCACATTTTACTACATTCTGAAAAGGCTAAACTCCTTCATACAACCCCCATAACCTTTTGGCAGTTCTATAGATCTTCCTTAAAACTCACTCATAATATTTTCTGTTGCAATCTTAAAAATTTAAAAATTCAGCTTCTCAGTATCCCTACATCTACTCTTGTTGGAGAGACCTGAATAGATTCAGCTATTATGTTCAACCTAAGCAATATAAATATGAATTTCCTTTTGAACCAGCTCGTCTACTCAACTCTCAGGAAGTCAGTTCCTTACAAGAGCAGCAGGTCCTTGGCCCATGGGAATCCCATTTGTGAGGCAACTCTGAAACTGGATCTGTGGGCTTTCCTCTTTTACTAGTTTTCTCAATTTCTGCACTATTCACTTCCCTCATCTCCTCCACCTACTAAGCCAGTACTGAAGCGTTGAGAGTTCAGAATATCTAATTTAAATTTTAAAATCCTAGTACAAATTACAATCAGTGTGGAAAACTTCACTTGAGTTGTATCTGCCTGGATCCTAAAGAAAATTTAGTATTAGGGGATAACAATAATAAAATAAAATATTGGCGGTCATCTAGTTGCCAAATAAAAGTTGTTCTATGTTCCATTCTATTGTTTCTTGAGCTTCAAGACATGGCTTCAAAACATTGATTGATTCTGGGTGGAATAGGACCAAGATGTACCAGCAGTGAATGTTATCTGAATGTAAAAGATAAAGAAAATAGTCCACCATCCTTCTATAGAGGAGGAAAAAAGCTCACTTTTCTTTCATTGTTGTTTTGGTTATTTTTTTTATTTTTTTATTTTTTGCAATGTTAGTGATTAAATACAGACCTAATGCCTACAGGTGTTCTACAACTGAGCTGTTCCTGAGACTTTACGACAATCTAGAAAACATAAATCACCTTTTTAAAGATACCAAGGTCAAAGTATACAAGGGGTGTGCAGACACAGTCATTGAGGAAGTAAGAACAGGCTACAAAATAGTTAAAGGCAAATAGGTTTTTCCTTAGCAACCATTTGTTTCAAAGTCATGAAGAAAGTATAAATTGGGTCTGCATGAAGATGCAATTCATGCCTCATTGTGGCTACTTAGTTTCTGATGAAGGACAGGTATAAAATTGTAAGCACCATGTTCTTTTTTATGAATATGGCCATAAATCATATGAAGGGTGACTAAAACATATATTAATTCACCTTCACCTTTATTTTGAGAATCCACACTTGATGTTCCCTTTATTTGTTTCCTTATGAAGAGGGAGGGGTATAAGTAGAGACCAAGGGCCTAGACTGGAGATGGAGACTTGAGAAATTCACCCTGTTATGAATAAATATGAATATTCAGATTTTGTAAGTTTTAATGTCCTCAGAGGGCCTTGAAATACATTTTATGGAAATCTATAGTTGGCCTAGAAAGAGGATCTTACTGAAGATTTGTGGGCTTCTAGTCAATTACCTGGGACATGGAATTTTTCTATGCTTTCCACTCTTTTAAGTCAATACCAATCAGTCCATGTGCAAGAGACTTATAATAACCCCATTTTGTCTGAATATTTTCATCCCACCACAAATCTGTTCTATGCTATGCCATTTTATGAATGGTGATTTAATCTAGTTAGGATCAGCCAAATCTTAGCAACATCAAACCAAGTAAGAGTAGGAGGAACTAAAAACCCTTTGACCTTCAGGGGCCTTGTCAGTGCTGGACTCTGTGGGTACAGATCCACCCAGTGCTTGAGAGGCACAACAGAAAGGACTCAGGTTTGTCCTCTGGAATGACTCACATCAGATGGTTTTGCAAGGAAACTTTCCTGTGCAGCCTCTCAGTTCCTATGGTTGTGTTTGTTTGCTGTGAGCTTGGAACTGTGGGCATTTTCACCTCCCTGGTTCCCCCAGGATCTTTCTTCATCTTCCCATTTTTACTGCTCCAAAAATGCGTGGAAATCATCTTCCTGGGACATCATATGCCCAAGTCCTACAAGGAAGTAGAGGAGAAAATTGAAAAGCATATGGTGTGGAACATGATTATACCTGCTTAATAGTAACTAGGACAAGTTCTACCTTTGGCTTTCTGACCTTCCATGCTGATGCTTTTGAGCAGTGGATTACAGAGGCAGACTTCCTAAACTATTTAAAACTTGCTTTTAGAAGTGTTTGAGGGACTGTGGCATTCTTGGGAATCATTTGTAATTTTTAAAACCAAACTTGAGGTATGGATTTCAAACCACTGTAACTAATGATGATTAAAATATTATCTCTTCTACTAAATATTTACTAAATCACTAAATCAAATAATTACTTTGACTTTGTACTACCACTGTTAAATGTGTAAAGTGTTGCCTCACATTCAAAGTGACATTGCTTGTTCCTATTTGTTTCCTTCTCTCTCCTTTCCTCTTCTCACTTCTCAAGTTTTTCCTCCACACTTCTTTCTACCCTTCTTTTCTTTCTGTTAGGATACAGAAGTTGCACAGACTTTAATTTTTACTCCACATTTAGAAAACTCTCCCCTTGATGATTAATTCTTATGGTACCTTGGCTATGTGCCCTCACACATTTTTCAGTAATGTCAATTCATTAAAGTGAATGATTATATTTGGTTTACTTGTATGTAGGCATATAAATCTGAAACATTCTTTTGAATACATCCTTACCCATTAGCATAGTTGCATAAAGAAGCATATCTTATGACATTTGATTTTTTAGCATCCATAATAGCTGTTGTCTGAATGAAAGAAAGGCTGTGAAGGAGTCACTCTAAAGGGTTACTGAACATTCAACTGTAGCAAAGAGGCTTGAGCAACTTACTAGATCACAGAAGACAATAACTTACCTTATTCAACTTCATCCATTTGGAATGAAGATAGTCTTACTTTTCCTAGCCTTCTAACTCTTCTTTTCTCCTGAGATCTTCTCAAGTTCTTGGATTTCAACTTGCTCAGTATGGTGCCAGTGAAAATACTCTTAGGATAATCCAGTAGAACCACTTGGTAACTTTCACTTTACACAATTGTACTGTGGTTTGGGCTTTCAGGGGATCCAGGAATTTCCAGATGAATATCTGTGTCAAGTGCTCAGTGTAACTCCAGGAAATGTATGTAGTGCCCTCCTGACTTCCAGTCAGTGTGTCTGGCTCAAGACTGCTTGGCATCTTCTCAAATGACTCTGCAAATCACTTTCACAGAAGCCTCAGCCTGATCCCAACACTCGGGCGGAAGAAAAGATACTTTATTGAATGTAGGACCTCAAAGAAGAAAGTACCTCACAGAACACATGTTGGTCCTACTCTCATAAAGAGAAGATCTAAAGGGAAGCATAAAGCATGTTGGTTTTTATTTCCTTTCAAGGTAATACTAGTATTTGAGGCAATAACTTTCATTCCATAGATGGACTCTAATACACATATTTTCTCCCTGTAGAGCCAAAGAGTTATCAGTTACAATTCAGAAGGAAATTGCTCCTGTGAAGATCATTCCAGTCAGCCCCAAGTGTCATATGCAGAAGATGGTGCCTGGGAGGGAAGCCAGTGTTGGAGAGAACATGAACTCCCACTGGCTCTGCAACTTTTAGGTCAACCTTAGCCTCCTGTTTTTATTTGTACCATGAGAGTGATGATTCTGTATTGACTCACAAGGTTGAGATTAAATAACGTGAGACACTGAAAGCACATAGCATGCAGCCCAGCCCTCAGCAAATACTACATAGAATACAGCAGGGATTAATACCTCCATACGGTTGTTTCCTTGTGGGTTTTCTCCACAACCTGGTTTTCTTTTACCTTAATAACTGTAATACTTTATATTAGGAAGAATGGAGAACAGAGAGTAAACCTAGCTTTTGTTTCCTAATCATGAAAGAAGCTTGCCACTAAAAAAATATTTTCAGGACAAAAAATGTAAATGCATTACAAGAAGTTTTGTTATTAATGGTCATCTAAAGAGAAAGACCGAAGGATGTGTGATAGGGTATGTTATTGTCTTCTGTGATCTAGAAAGTTTAATGTGGGAATACTCATTGTGGGAGATAGCATAGTTACTAAAACCACTGTAAAGTATTCTGTTGCCTAGAGAATGGTACCCTGTCTTAGCAACCAGAAGATATAGAGCTACAGTTTATGACTGCATCTTATTCAATTTGAGACCCCTGTATTAGTTTCACTTCTGGTTGCTGGGTTAAAATACTCTGACAGAAGCCACGTAAGGGAGGAAGCATTTGCTTGGATTACACTTATAGAGGGCATACAGTCCATCATTTCTGGGAAGGCGTAGTGACAGAAGTGTGAGGCCAGGCCATCCTATTGCATTGCCTCTGGAAATGAGCAATGAGTTATCAGGGAGTGAGGCCCTGCTAACTACTTCAAAGCCATCCCTCTCTCCCTCCAGTGACTCATTTCCTCCAGTAAGGCTCCATCTCCTAAAGGTTCCACCATCTTCCCAAACAGCATCATTGGATGAAGAACAAGTGTTCAAACACAGGAGCCTGTGGGGGACATTCCTTGTTCAAACTGTTCAAACGGAGAATGATAATGTCCTTGTCTTAGACAGTATCATGGGTGAGCCATGATGCTATACAAAAATAACTTGGTTATTCTGCTAATCAGAATAGTAACATTTGTTGACAATAACATAATA
This sequence comes from Montemys delectorum, assembly GCA_019843815.1. Taxonomy (NCBI): domain Eukaryota; kingdom Metazoa; phylum Chordata; class Mammalia; order Rodentia; family Muridae; genus Montemys; species Montemys delectorum. The sequence continues at coordinate 7,606 of JADRCD010212656.1, forward strand.
AGGTCAGGGCATTGGTAATTTGAATTCCTATTATAAAAGACGTGACATTTTTTCCATTAGTTTTATCCAATTTTATTTACTTTTTAAAAATGATTTCCTTATATTTGTTTTATGTATCTCACTGTTCTGTGTGCTTATATTGTTTGTTATGGTGCTAGATTCCCCTAGAACTGAGGCTGTAGAAAGTTTTGAGTTGCCATGCTGATGCTGGGAATTGAACCCAGGCTCTTTGGAAAAGTAGCCAGTGCTATTAACCACTGAGCCATCTCTCCAGCCCATGATATATTTTTTTAAAGCATATTTTTCTTTTCTACTTTAAATTTCAGAAGAAAGTAAGTGTTTTTGTTGTTGATGTTGATATTATTCTTTAGTTTTTGGAGTTAGGACAGTCATATAAAAATAGGATTCAAACTTTCTGGATCTCTGATTTCCAAGCAGCACAATTGAAATTAATGATTCCTTAAAATCTATGGACTAGACAGTTGTAATGTGTTACCATAGTACAGCAAAATACAAACTATCTTTGACAAGTCTTGGTTTGACTTGCTATATTTGACTTTACAATGGGGGGAGGGGTGGAATAATATACGTTCAGAAACACACAATTCCATGCTTTAGAAAAACATTGCCTCATGATGATGGTCAAGAGGCAGCAACTTGAAGTTAGATAGGCCATCAGAGCATCAGAGGATGCTCAGATGCTTGGGGCATTGTATTCAATTAATCACAAGAACTACCTAATACTTCCTTATAAAACTGTTTTTGTCTTAGATGATAATGTCCATCTGTTACCAAATGCAAACTCCAAACATACAATAGAAAAGCCTATAATGCATTTTATAGTTTAAGCATATTTAGGTAATATGATTAATTTGGGAAATTTTCCTTATAATATTTTTATCTTATGATAGATTTGTCAAGCTATAACCACCTCCTAAGTTGAGGAGTCTCTATGTTATTTTGTGAAGGAATGTCAATGTGTCAGTAATGAAGTCTACATAAGAAGGTTTAATGCCTTCCAGGAAATCATGCTTCTGCATAGGAAATATAGAGATTCATTTTAATTCTAGAAGTTTAACCTCATTCTCATTCCAAGTCCCCACATGTCAGTAGGAAGGTCCTCACTAAACACCTAAAACTGGCTTCTGTTTTTTTTTTTTTTTCAATTGACAAGTGGATAAGTTTATTTTAATGTAAGTCCATAATCCGACCACTAAGGTAATAAAACAAATGAGACAGAAAGGATAGTAAAGAGGCATTTGACCATTTTCTGTCACAGGCAGGCCATTTGGGCACTGTTGAGTCCTTGGTTTTGAGATACATATCTCAAAAGTTCTTGCTGTAAAAACAGGAAGTTTTGGATTTTTTTTTTCAAGGTGATGCACATTCACTTTCAAATATTAGGAAGAACTTGTGCGTTTAAGGGAAACGTGTAAGAGATGAAAATCACACCACTCCACAAGAACAAGATGGCTGCTAGACATGGCCACTACCATGGCAATGCCAACCTGCTGACTATGTGGGTAAAGGGACATATGGAAAGATGGTGGAAAAGTAATCCCCTCTTTGTTTATGATGGAGAAATAATTGCACAAGACAGCAAGGAAGACAAAGCTACTGGCAATGATGTTCTGAATGGCTGAAAGGCCTTGTAGGTGACACTCTTCTCTTGTCTTCCCGTGTACACATTTCTAAGAGCATAAACAGTGGTCATTTTTCTAACCAGCCAGAAAGAAAATGCTGGTAGTCAACATCAGGTGCTGAGAAACACAAATATCCAAAGGAATGAAGGTGTCATGGTAGCTGTAGTGGTAACACATTCTAATATTGCTGAAGTTACTTATTATATTTAAAAAAAGGAAGCAAACCTATTTTCTTAACTTACGTAAGAAAAATTTTTTAAAGAAGACTCTAAAATTTTTAGACTTTTAAAAATGGTAAGTTTCTGAACACTGAACACTGAACATCATTGCTCTTTGCTTCTTTTGTTTTGTTTTGTTTTGGTTTTGGTTGGTTTGTTTGTTTTTTTAATTCTGCTTCCCTTGTTCTTCCTCTCATATATGAGGATCAATCCACGGGCTCTGTTGTGGGTGAGACAGCTTCCTGGTGCTTTGTGCATGTAGGCAATGAAAAGAAATATATCATGGCACTGAGCCTTTTAATACAACCTTCACTTTCTGTTACTTCATTTGATACTGTAAAGCAGTGGGATTAACCCCCCACATTTTGTCTTGGCTCTGTTTCTAATTTGACGTAAAAGACTTGTTCTTAAGTGGCTATAAAACCAAGGCATAGTACCAACACAAAACATTTTGAGGGGCACAGGAAGTTTTGAAAATGACCTTTGGTCCTAGTTGTTTCTGACAATTCCTCAGGAATCAATTTAATCACAGAAGGGATGTTTACAAGACGATCTGCAGTGTACACGCCTGTGTGTATGCTGTTATAGGTTGTTTTTCTAGGTTAGTGCTGAAAAGAGGTCAAGTACCTTGTGCATGTTCCTGTTGTTTTGTGTTTACTCTGGATCCTTGCAAAATCTTTTCCAAAGGATCAGCAAGATTCCTAGACAGAGAAGATTCTGAGCCTGCATGTTTTTTTTTTTAAATGAGAATATTGAAACGCTTTTGCTTGAAGTATTTTATATACTTTAATGAAACGAAGCCCCAAACAGTAGCCTACTACAGCTTTAATTGAACAAGGAGACAGCATTTCAGGATTAGAGAGTTGCCAGGTAAATTTTCAACATCATAGCGAGGATAATATGATATACTATAGGATTCTGTAATTGAGATCTGAAGCAGATAGGATAGTTAAAATACTGAGAGATGACGTGGGAAGATCACAGTGTCCATAAAGCACTTTATCACATGAGAATAAATGTGGCTATTGGGCAACTTAGATGAATAAATACACAGTTCTTTGCTTAGAGGAGATAAACAGTATTATTGGAGATGGGTGGAAAATATCACAGTATAATATCTTATGTCTATAAAACAGGAAGAAGCTATCTAAAACCTCTATCAAACTTTGAAAAAGTTTTGATTAAGGATCATCTGAGACATGCAGTGATTTTTTTCTGTAGCACACATTTGTACTTGGAAATCACTTCCAGTGTACAGAAAATTGGTGTGAGCATTTCTGGTACCTACATGACCTTGCCAGGGTGTTTGAACACCCTGTAGATGCTATGTGCAATTCTACCTGTGAGAAACACTAGGCAGGAAAAGACAACAATGAGCTGCATTACTATCCACAAAACACTGATAGTGAGATAGTAACTGTTTACATGTAGCTCACTTCAGTGTGGAGGCCATGAGGTTTCCTATGCCTATTGTAGCAACGTTTAACCAAGTTGTAAGTGTACGTCCTTCTTCTGGTTCCAAGAGCTTACAAGCTGCAAGATTTCTTTCATTGCCCATTTCTACAAATTATTTACAGTTCATGTTGTAGTCACTTATTTGTTCATATCCACCATGTGTAATACTCCATAGCCCTGTTAGTTGGGTTCCATTTTTTTTTTGTCAACACTGATTGTGTTTTTCAGTGTTCTGATCCCAACTATAAATATATTTTTAAGTGTTCTCTCTCTCTCTCTCTCTCTCTCTCTCTCTCTCTCTCT
>JADRCD010212656.1:11324-22672 GCA_019843815.1 Montemys delectorum
CCTTTACTGCTTTCTGCCTTAGACCCATTACTCACATTCTGTTGATTAAACCCAGGGTTTGCCTTTTGGCTAGACTAACTTTGCCAGCGGGTGTTAGGATCCACACCACACGTCTCTACCCTTTCAGTGTTAGGATTACAGCTACAGTTGGTTTTGCCTACATGGGTTTTGCGGATTCAAATCCAGGTTTTGATGTTAGCTTAGCAAGCCATCTTATCCTGAGTCCTCTGTAGGTTTTGTTTTGAACCATAAATAGGCTTGGTGAGTTTTAAGAGCAACACTGATGTATTATAGCAGAGCTGGGAAGAAAGGGGTAGCTCTAAGCAGAGCATGGAGAGTAAATGTCTGATATGCATGCTATGCATGGATCTAACTACTAACCTCCAAGGACTTTGAGCCTGGTAGATGCTGTTTCCAGTGTAGTCAGATGTCTTTATTACCCACACTAGGTAGCAGTAGAATCTGATTGTGTTACCTTGTCCCCCTTTATGTTTTGTTCTCTGGTTGCTTACTTCCTAATCCTCCTAGCCTTTACCTAGTATGAACCTAACCAGTTGGCAGCTTCTCATACTCTGTGATGGGTTTTCCAAAGACCAAAATGTACCTTTTTTTTTTTCCCCTTGCCTTTTCAAAGAGAGCCACACAGGAAGGAAAACAAGAAATTCAACTTTTAAGCTGGGCTATTCACGGCCTTAGCTAAGTCCTGGCAGAATTTCACGGTTTTCATTACGATTCATCTCATTGATTTCCTGACGGAATGAACTGGCCTTTTCATTGAGGCCATTGGGAAGTGAAGTTGGGTCACTTGAGTCATTGAGTTTCGCTATCTGATGAGTGAGGGATGGACTAGTTTTCAGTGTGTGTTTGGAAACCCCTGTGTGTTCTTTTATTAAATTCCATTTTGTGAAATTTGAATCAAGAGGAACGAGAGGGTTGTTAGAACAACATCTGTCTATTTTGTTCTGGGAGCTCGAAAAGGGTAGTGGATAGCTTCAAGAATTAGAGCTATAGGGTGTATAGCGCCATTTTTCACTTTCCACAGGGCCCAGTCGCTTTACCTGCTCAATCAATGCTGTACTCAGCTTCTCAATTGTACTACACATATGCTCAAGTTCACTGACATAACACCCTTTCCCCAACCCCTGTCCTGGAATGGTCAACTCAAATAAGAGAAACATGAGGTTGTTTAAACTTATTCCAAGTTACCTGTTAGAATGAAATTGATGATATCCACTTCTGACTTCTGAATTACTTCATGGCTAGACAACATAATAACCCCTTTGTTTTTAATTTATTTTACATGTACTATTAAGAGAATCTTTGTTTTATACTTATTGAAACATACAAAATATTTAATTTTTTTAGGTAAATCTAAACTGTCTTTGAAGATAATAATTAAAATCTATACCACAGATTAAACTTTTTGAATGTCCTATTCATTTTATTTTTTAATTTTAAAAATGAAGGGAAAAATGATCATAGCTTAGGATTAGTATTTGGCATTTGATCTGATGCTCATACTGCCAGTTTCACATTTTGTTTAGAGTCCTAAATGTTCATATATTGGGTTACATGTAAGTGACACAAAAATATTGAGTTTAACTTCTGAACTCTGTTCCAGGGCACTTTGAGAGCACACCATTGGCAGGGATTTTAATAGTCTAATGTAACTTAAAGCTACATACATTATATCTCCTGTTGCTTAATCAATCTAAAATTTATTCAATGTAAGTATTCCTGTGTGTGTTTGTGAAAAAGACGGAGGGGGGAGGTAGAGAGAGAGAATACATGAGAACATACTGCTTTTAATATGTACTCTTTCTGGATTTAGCAATCTGGTTTTGAAACATACATAATAGGATCCTGGAAATCATGAATACAAAGTAAACTTCTGGAATGATTGTGTGTAATACTTTAAATTTTGGATAACTTATTACTTTTTATAAATCAAAACACACAATTCCAGTGCACAACGTGTTGCATCCTAAACTGGACCATGTACAAGAGAGTGAAACAACTGGCCATTATAATTAGAGAAATAAAATGCCTCAGTTTGTTGGGGGCAATAAAAAGGAGAAAAATGGGAACAATTTTAAAATAGCTCTACACAAATCTACAAAAAAATGCAAGAATCCTGAGCTTGCAAAATTTCAGAGGAAATTCCTTGGCGTGAGCCTGGCTAGAGATCTATGGTTTCTGCAATGAGATACATATTGACAACCAGCAGAGATGGAGATGAGAGGAATAGATATGTAGTACTATAGATAACACTATAGATCTATTATTCTGAAGAAAAGAAAGAACAACTGAACTCTAGCTGAAGAGGTAGCTCAGGGGGTAAAGTATTTGCTGTGCCAATATGAAGACTTCAGTGTAGATTACACACACATACACACACACACACGCACACACACACACACACACACACACGCACACATACACATGCACACACACATGCACATACACAAGCATGCATACATATATATAAAATCTTAGCATAGTAATGTATACCTGTGACTACAACACTGGTTTGGGGATGGTGGATGAGGGATGGGGGACAAGGACATGCTTATCCCAGATGTTTCCTGGATCCATAAAGGTAAGCTTTAAGTTCAGTGGGAGATCGTGTCTTAAAATAAGAGATGGAAAATGACTGAAAAAGGCACACAGAGTCAATTTTTGGCTTCCACATGTACATGGAGTAGACAAAGTCACTATTTCTCCCCTGAATATACACAAGCTTGGAACACACACACACACACACGCACACACACACACACACACACACACTTTACATACACACACAATTGTAGGGCTATATAGGTGAGACTACAAAAAAAAAATCAATGTTGTATTGATTGTCAGCTTATTCAAGCTCTGTGACCTGTACTAAATATTATTTTCAATGGCATGAGTAGTTACTCAACACTAGAAAGAACAACCTAATTACTGGTTCCATCTATCTATCTATCTATCTATCTATCTATCTATCTATCTATCTATCTAATAAGCAGATTTACTGAGCGCACATTCTATGTTAAGCACTATTTTAATTTTTGAGCCTGTGTGGACATTAACTTTGTTCTCACCTACGTAGCTTCATTTCAACATAATGTGAACAAAAGAAATGATAAATTATTTGTAAAGATAACTGAGATTATCCAAGTCTTACCCTTTCCATTTTGGAAAACACAGATCCTCAGACATAAAATGTCTTGACAGAGACCACACCTCTTTTTACTCCTCTGTCCTAATGAGAATTCTACTTTCTAATGTTTGCTCTGACCATGTTGTCCCTATCCTTGATTGTTTCTACTGAGTGGATTCTATTGAGGTATTTTCTTCTCCTTTAAAACAATTCATCCCATATATTCAGATAACAAAACCCCATAATTATGTTTGACTTCTCATTACTGTCCGAGTGCTAAATATCATAAAACCTTTTTATTTCATTTGCTTTTACCTACTTCTTTTTTTTTTTAACCCTCAGCACCCTCATTAACTGTTAGGTAATGAGAGGCAAAAGGCTGGGATAAAGAAAGGATTGGGGGAGGGACTGAGAGGAAATGGAGTATGGCAGTCAAGTGGAGAAGCGATGTTTGAGCAGTGACTTATTGTAGGAGCCCAGCTTGTGGTTCTTGTTACCATCGAGCACATTTTGATCTGTGATCTGATGGACTAGCTGTGTGAACTTTGTCTTTACAAAAGGAGGAAGAAAAAATTCCATTTGCATAAACCCAGGCATCTGAGTGCAGCTGCACTCCCCTCGGAGATTCAGAAGTTCTCATGTTCTCCCTCCTCCAAATGCAAACAGAAACCCGGTCAGGTTCTCATCAGTGCAGGAGTTAAAGGGCACGTGACTCTGCTAGACAAAACAAGAAGACTTACAGACTCACTGGAAACGTCTAGGTTTTGAAAAGTACCTGATGTGGAAAAAAATTGAAAGAGACAGGAATGGAAAATTCCTTTGCTGGCTTCCTGCTCTCCTTCCTGCTAAAGCAGGATTAGTTACCAGCTGTCAAAAGAAATATCATTTTTGATTCTTATTTTGGGGAAAGGAAAGCATTAGAAAAAAATCTTGGAAGGGGAGTGAAGCAACACGGTCCTGCCTTTTTGCAGTTCATTCTTGAAGTTTTGAAACAGCCACAGAAGCTTCTAAATTAGGAGGCAAAGCATGGCACCTCTGTACGAAAAAAATGAAGTGAGATAAAGGAGGTGATGCAAGTCATTTTCTTCCCTTCCATTGTTACCTAATGGAAACAATAATGGGGTCAGGGACATAGGACTTGAAATGTTGAAGTGGTGATCAAAAGTCATTTCTCACAGAGATGAAGACAGGGCAAAGACACACAAGATCATCTCTAAGATAAGGTATTTATTGAGACCTTGACTGATGGATGCTCAAACCTACAGAAAGCCTGTACATCACTCCTTTGAATGCTCAGAGCTACAGAGAACCTGCACATCACTCCCTTCAAGGCTCAGCAAGTGACACAGAAGAGGACACAGAAAGATGACAAAGAGGCACAGGTAGAGCAGGTAGAGCAGGACAGAGGAACACTGTGAATCATCTTCTGCACGTGGCATGGCCCTTGTAATCATAAGCAAGAGACGCAGCTACCTGCAAAAGACATGCACTTACACACTAAAGAAACATGCAAGGTGCAGGAGAACACTTAGGGAAAGTGGAAGACGAGTAAAAGAGGCAATGAGGGAAACTATGGTTGTAATGCCATAAATGTGAATAAAACCAGAACTAAAATCTTGAGAGCAGTAGGGTTGGAGAGATGGCCCCATGATTAAAGGTGAGCGCTGGTTATGTAGAGGAACTACATAACCAACTTCCCTAGTAGGCAGGTAGCTACCGAACACCTCTAACTTTAGCTCTTCGGGTCTGATACCCTCATCCGGCTTCCACTGAAAGCTGCACTTCCTTACATGTATATATCCCCACCCAGACATGCACATCATGAGAAACAGTGAAAGTGAGCATCCAGGTGAGGTTTTAAAGGATATTCTTTTCATTTTAGTCCCCTGGAAAAGGTAACTTGTGTTACACTGTGTTCATTATGGTTTAGGCATAAGATGCTCCCCAAAGTGTTAATGCTTGAACACTTGGTCCCTAGATGATGGCATTTTCTAGAGGTTGAAGAACCTTGAAGGAAATAGTCTACAGGTTGAGGTGCTTTGAGGGCTGTATCTCAGCTCTGATTCCACAGTGCTTATCTTTGCTTTGTGGCTCATCAGGATATGGAGGGGCAAGCAACCTGAGCCACATGCTTACACCGCTATGTATGCTGATGCGGCCATGCTTTTCCCAAGGACAGGCTCTACTCCTTTGCACTGTGATGAAAAATAAATTACTATGTCAAATATTTTGGTCATAGTGACGAGGAAAGAAGCAAATGAAACATAATTCAACCTCTCAGACGCTTCTACTAAGGTAGGGACCTCATGACCTTGACTCAGTCACAAATGAAGTACCATGGTTCATCTTAAGGAAGTGCCAACAAAGTAGATTGCTCTTTGAAAAGGAAAATGTAAGTTGGGTCTTTTGTTTCCTTATTCCTCTGACTCTTGCTTACTGTGCTTTAGAGGGTTTGGGGCACAATCAAATGCTGCCTGTCATGCGGAAAGGAGACAGGAAGAAATTTTATGAGCCAAAGTGATTGTAGAGGCAGTCCAGGCACACTGTGCACTCAGTGTGGTTCTAGGTGGGCATCTGTGCAGTGAGAGAAGCTGAGGCTCAAGGAAAGACTCACTGGTTGATATTTATGATGAACAAGTAAGCCCTTATCAAGAGTATATCTGGAAGGGCAGTTATTCTGGCTCCTGCGGCTGTGACATACCCATGATAGAAATCTGTTTCAAGGGAGAAACATGATTTGGTGTCATATTTGGGAGGTCCCAGTGGATGTGATGTTAGTATCTTCCTAGTGTAAGAGCTGTGAAGAAGAGAAGAGCATGACGGGAGGTCTTGGTGAAACAAAGCTGCTCACTCCCCGTGACCAGGAAACAAACATAAAAAGAACAGTGTGGGTGTCCTAGCATTCCTTTTATAGGCACGATCTCGGTAACATAACCCCACTTACTTCCAAATACCCCTGCCCTGATGATTCCACTATGGATAACAGCACAGGAACACATGACCTCTGACAGATATTTAAAAATCTTACCCATAACAATAGGACCCTGTGATATAGAAAGGTAGGGCATTTGCATTCAACCACAGGAAGAAATTAATTAATCAGAGAACTGTACCTTTGCTTTTGGAGAACAGGGAAGTATGTGGTAAACACTTTCTTTTATGAAGGGTATTTTAAGAGTTGAGATCCCCAGTCTCCACGAGTCCTTGTAAGTCTCTGAATCATGACAATGGAGCATAAACTTTACTGACCATATGAAAACACATGAGCCTAGTTGTGTTCCAATAAGCTTTATTTACGAACAGTGAGATTGAAATTTTATATCAGTTCCACATACCACAGAATATCGTTTTGCTTTCTTTATGGCCATTTTAAAAAGTAAGAAGTGTTTTTAGGTCGTAGCTACTAACAGCATTGGAGCAGGTAATTGCTAGTGTCAGGGCTTGGAGAACAATGTCAGAGTTCTATATTGTAAGAATCCTCATTCTCTCTCTCTCTCTCTCTCTCTCTCTCTCTCTCTCTCTCTCTCTTTCTCTCCACCCAGCCTCTCTGTGTGTGTGTGTGTGTGTGTGTGTGTGTATGTGTGTGTGTGTATGTGTGTGTGTGTGTGTGTTTATATGGGTGTGTGTATGCTGGTGTAGGTATGTGGGTGTGTGCATGTACATGTTCAAGAGAGTGTGGAAGCCAGAGATTACTGTTAATTGTTGTGAAACTGGTTCACCACTTTGGCTAGGCTGCTTGGGCCAGTGAGCTCCGCAGTCTGCCTGTCTCTACCCCTAGAACTGGGGTTACACAAGATCACCACCATGTCTGGCTTTGACCTGAATGCTGGAGATCTGAGCTCAGGTCCTCAGGCTTGCAGGGAAGGCATTTTGCTCACCCTGTCACCTCCCTAGCCTCTAAAGTCCCTTTGAATGGTATACCCTCCTCTCATGATACCACTAGAGCTCCACCAAGAAATGACTAAAAAAGAAAATTATTTCTCCGTGGCAGCCTACACCTTCAAGTTGCAAGTACTTTAATCATTTTGCAGTATAATATGTCCTAAAGAAGACCTGTTGCTTCCATTTACTTCAGTTTCTCCATCTGCTTCAGGGAGAACTGCAGATCCCAGGGGCTGAAATTCAGTTAAACTCATGTTCAGTGGCTGGGAGTGGAAAGAGCAGAGCAAGACATCACAAAAACCAATTTAAGTATCATTTGGCTTTACAGCATGTTTTTGAGCTACCTGGTCAGCTAGGGCACACCTGACATTCCCAGGATCTACTTCAAATCGAAGCGATGACATGACAGGTCAGGGGATGACTGTTGGAACCAAGAAGCTATGGACTCCATCTTCCCTCCTGTCCTGCTTTTCTCCATGCTAAGAAACCATATTCTTGATCCTCTCTGTCCAATCTAAGCACTTACACACAGTCAGCTTCCTTGAAATTATCCTCCCAGAATTAAGAGTCATTATATCTTTACACTTGCTTAAAAGTCCCTCAAAGGCTTCAAAGATGACTTGCAAATGGAGAAACGGATAAGAACTTGTGGGAAAGGGCAGTGCAAACCCTGTGCCTGAGAGTTCTGGTGTGGAGGGAAGTTTGTTAGGTATAACCTGTAAGAGGTAGAGGGTGAGGGATGCTAGGAGAACCCGGAAGCCAGCTTGACTTATATATGTTAAATAGCCATTTATTCCGAGGTTTGAGACTTAGCAACTTGGACACCATGTAAACAGGAGGACTTGAGCTTTAATCCCCAGACCCTCTGTGAAGCAGAAACAAAAATAAAAACAAAATCAAGACAACAACAAACTAGGTATTATTAATAGCAAATTATTAGTTAACTCTACCTCTACTCTGAGGTGACAGGTGGGAGTCCCTGTGGCTTGCTGAAGTGAGCTCTAGGCTAGTGAGAGAAACTATCTCAAGGCTGAGAATAAAAGAAAAGGTTCATGGAACCAGAGGAACAACATCCAAGGTTACTTTCTGACATCCACACACGTGCACACACATGTATTTATGCCACAAGAGCATGCATATAGACAGGCATGTACATGTGCACAAACTCTGAGGCAGCATAAAAAAGGAAACTCAGATTTTGATCAGTGTAAGGGAGCATACACACTAGATGCTAAGGCCAGCCTGATTGCACACACATCACAAAGGAAAGCTGTGGCTTCGGTTAGTACTGAAATGAGAGTACACAGGAACTTGAATCTAGTTTTGGAACTTCTTTGACGAGAAAGCAAGCTTTGGGCCCATTCTTTGCCAGCCAGTCATTGCTGTGAAGCTGAAAAGTTCTGTCTCATGGAAGGCTGAGATTCTTCTCAGGTATTGGGTTACATTGGCCTAGCAGATGTTTGTATTAGAATGTCAAGACCTGAAGTTAGCTAACAGTCTGGCACAGTGTTTATCTACCTGAGGAAGGTGTTGCTGCAGCTGTTGTTCACTGCCCCTCCCGCTTTTACAAATGAGGATATTTGAGATAAAAATTGGGATTAAAAAAAAAAAAAAAAAAGGATCAGAAATCTCCCAGAGGGGCTGACAACACCCATGTTCAATTTCCCCAAACACTGGAGCCCCTGAAAAGAGACTTGAAAACCAAACAGCAACCAGGCTGCAAACGGCAACTGGGGATCAGAATCTAGAAAAAAAAAATCCCCCAAATTTGGAGGATGAACCAGGCACAAGGTTCCTTCTCTCCCTCCGCCTAACCTTGCTCTTTGGAGAAAAAGAAGATAAATTCCCAGCTAGAAAAATATCTGCATTGACCTTTCCTGAAAACAGCTCTCCTGGGGCAGGGAGAGCTTCAGGAGCTTGGGGTGGGGTGGGGGGTGATTTCTTTAGTTCCTCATGGCTGCTTTTTACATTCCTCTTGCATTTTAACCCAAGTGTTCCCTTCTGAGGCTCTGTTCTGTCTTCTAGTGAAGGGCACTGAACTGCACGGGCCCTTGAACATTGTATCTACCTTCTAGGACAACTTCCAGGAGCAATACCTGACTATGAGAAAGTGTTTTCGGGGCTGGGACTACAGTCTATTTACCCCTGAGATCCTGCAAATGATCAGTCCCCAGTCCCAACCCAGTGTCTTCCCCATCTTATCAGGGCTAGTCGACTGCATTGTAGAGTAGCGGGACAAAGACTTGGGTATCTCTAGTTGTCTTGTCTCACTGTTCATGAGCACGCAATCCCAGCCCTCCCCTGCTGGGCTATGGACAAATAGTTCTGCTAAAAAGGGTTTTATTGTATGGCACTGTTCAAAGCTATAAAGCAGACAGGAGTGTTTCTGTAGGTTATTTCTCAATAAGCCTGTTTGTAAACAGCAGAGTCATTTACTGGCATGGTTGAGCATACTTCTGGCCCTAAAGCTCTTCCTCCTCCTCGGTTTCCCTGACTAAAAAAAAAAAAAAAAAAAAAAAAACCAACTTGTCAAGGTATACTTGAGTGACCTTCAGAGAAACAGAACCAGTGAGGTCATTGCTGTCTCAGCTGACCGGTTATTGCCTGCTTCAGAAGATGCCAGGGGCTGCTGATGTAGACTCCAGGGTGGAACCAGAGGAGCAAACCGGTGTCAATGGTTAACCTGGGTTCTTGATATCAGAGACTTTTCTTTCCTTTATTATTAACTAACGAACATTCTTAACCACTGCAAACTGAGAGCGAGCAGCTCATACCTTCCCGTGGAAGAGTGTGAATGAAGGTAAGCATTGCTTCATATTTTGTTATTATACGATCTTTTGCTACATTGATGGTTTACACACACTGATTTTTTTTTTCTTTTTGCGGGGATGGGATCTTCAAGACTCCATGGTCATCAGTAAAAAGATTTATGTTGAATTAAATGCAATTAAAGTGTTTTGATTAGGTTATGTCATATTCCTGAATTTCTATTGAGGCTTTGGGAAAAATCAGTCTCAAGCTGGCATTTGTAGAGTCTGTGAAACAGGTCTCATCTATCATTGTATGGGTAGGTATTTAAAGTTACTTATCATGTTGATCCCACCTGCAGTATTCTGATATTTCTTTCAAGATCAGATTATTGGAAATTAGATGTATATATCTGCATTTATCAATGTGTATGCCTCAAAAGTATGTATTTTATATCACCCAAAAAGCTTTAAGAATTTTTTATAAGTATTTATGATGATACACGAGGAAATAAAACATCAATTTCTCTAGACTTGTTTTAACATGAATTTCATACCAGGAACTTGCTCCTTCATTCCTGTAAAGCAATCGTTCTCACTCTGTGGGTTGTGACCTTTTGGGGGGGTTGCACATCAGATTACCTGCACATTGGAATTTACATTATAATTCATAACAGTAGCAAAATTACAGTTATGATGTAGCAAAAATCATTTTTTTTTATGTTTGGGATCACTGCGACATGAGGAACCATATTAAAGGGTCATAGGAAAAAAAAAGTTGGAGAATGGCTGCTTAAAGTTGAGCCTCTTTGTTTGTTGTTTGTTTATTTATTTATTTTTCTGGGAAAATCTTAGACATTCTTCTTTTTAAAAATTTATTCAGGCAGGGCAGTGGTGGCACATGCCTTTAATCCTAGCACTTGGGAGGCAGAGGCAGGTGGATTTCTGAGTTTGAGGCTAGCCTGGTCTACAGAGTGAGTTCCAGGACAGCCAGGGCTACACAGAGAAACCCTGTCTTGAAAAACCAAAAAAAAAAAAAAAAAAAAAAATATGGACTTAAGGTCTATCCTCTGACTTCCAGGAATTCAAATGTATAAAAAACTGAATTGATATTTGTAGGTTTGTGTGGCCAACAAGATTTCTATAAAGTAGATGACATTTGCTGAGTGGATTATATCCCCTGAAGGTGTATGTCTAGAAGAGGGAATGTCCCAGGAGCTGCAGTATGACTTTTTAACATTATCCTTCTCCACTTGGTGAGAACCAGGACTTTAAAAAGAAAATAATATATTTGTGTACTCTTGCTAATTACTATGGTAAATGTAAACTACACACTCTCTATGTATAATTTTAAACTCCCTCCCCAAATAAAAATAAATAACAGGAGGTGTTTGAATGGCAGTTGTTTCATAGCACACATGTAAGGGTATTCTGAATTTAAGCCAAAAAGGAAGGATAAAAATGAACAAGGATCAGAGTTCAATTCAAAATAGGAGAAAACAGTGGAGGAGCTGAGAGGTTGGAGGGGATGGGGGCAGAAAGGAAGAGACAGAGAAAGACAGACAGAGAGA
>JADRCD010212657.1:0-29092 GCA_019843815.1 Montemys delectorum
TTTTTCGAGATAGGGTTTCTCTGTGCAGCCCTGGCTGTTCTGGAACTCACTCTGTAGACCAGACTGGCCTCAAACTCAGAAATCTGACTGCCTCTGCCTCCCAAGTGCTGGGATTAAAGGCGTGTGCCACCACTGCCTGGCTTGAGGGAATTATTTATGTCCTTCTTAAAGTCCTGTATCATTATCATGAGAAGTGATTTTAGATCTAAATCTTGTGATGGTGCATCTAGGACTTGCTATGGTGGGAGAATTGGCTTCTGATGATGCCAAGTAACCTTGGTTTCTGTTGCTTATGTTCTTACACTTGCCTCCTACCATCTGATTATCTCTAGTACTACCTGCCCTTGTTAAATCTGACTGGGGTCTGTCCTTCCTGTGATCCTGGTTGTGTCAGAACCCCTCAGAGTCAAGCTGTTTCTGTGATCTTGTGATTCTGGGATCCTGTGATCCTGGGCCTGTTAAATAGTCTGAGAGTAGAGCTTCCTCTGGATATTATGGGACTAGCTGCAGAGTTTGCACCCAAGGTCTGCTTAGAGCACCGGCCCAGACAGACCAGAAGCAACCTATGCCACTGGGCTGGCGAAGTTCCTATGTGCCTGGGTTCCACTGGTCCCAGTTACTCCTGGTGTTGGAACAGATGTTGTGTCCTCCTTACCTCTGATCCTCTGATCCTGGGTGTGTTAGAGCACCTGGGAGTGGAGCTTCCTCTGGTTTTTGTGCGGAATTTGTACCCAAGGTCTGCTCAGGGCACCGGTCCAGACAGACAGGAAGGAACCTGTGCCACTGGGCTGGTGGAGTTCCTGCATGCCTGGGTCCCCCTGGTTCCAGTTACTCCTGGTGTTGGGACAGATATTGTGTCCTCCTGACCTCTGATCCTAGTATCCTCTTTGCTTGCAAATTTTCATTGCAATGAGTCATTGGTCTGGTTCGAGGCCTCTGGCCTCTGCTACACTATGATCCTCACCGGGGCTCCTCTCAGATCTCGTCACGGAGATTCTGTAGTTTTGAGTCTGCAGGACTGGCCTCTTCACATGCTTCAGCAATTCATAGATGGATAGATGTAGGGTTGGGCCAACTCAGAGCCCTGGATCTGGGCCTGGCTGTCCTGTACACGCTGGGGCAAGCTCTCCTGCTCATGGCTTGAGGCTCCTCTTGCTTCTCTTTGTATCCCAACTCTTCACCATATACTTACTCATTATGCTGAGGCAGGGTGCTCTGGTGTCTTCCTCTCGTCTCTCTGCAACATCTTCTTAAGTGGCCTTCCTTTCCCAGTATTTCACTAGGCCCTTCTATTCCGTTTGCTCCCCTTTGAACTCTCCTTACTGAACTCTTCTGTGCTAGTGCTAACTTTCAGCTTGATGCCCCCAGAGTCTGAATGAAGAATTAATCTCAGTCATGTTAGCCTATGGGCATGTCTGAGGAGGATTGTCTTCATTGTTAGTGGGTGTCGGAGGGCCCTGCCCACTGTGGACTATACCATTCCCCTAACCTTCGTTGCCAGAAGGGGTTCCTGAAAGAAAAAAAATCTAGTTTTGATCAAGTAAGGATGATGTGCTTATGCTGTCTGCCCCTGACTGCTTCCTGCCTTGACTTAACTGAAGAAATGGACTCAAACTTGGATTGTAAACCTAATATTTCTGCTCTAAGTAGCTTTCCTCAGGGTATTTGTCACAGTAACAGAAATGAAACCACACCTTGCCACATGATAACCAGAGCTGGTGCTTTGTATGGAATGTTGCAGGGGTGTAGAGTGGTCAGTTCCGGACATTACCCCTCCCACCACCCCACTCTGCACTCTAACCCTGCCCTGCCCCCAGCCTGTGGCACTAGCGCTAACACGATCTGAACACAGTGCTGGGTCATGGTTTCCAGTGGTTGTGTCTTAACAGTGATGGTGTTTCCCTCTTGGGCTTTGGTTTGAGCCAGGCTTGCTGTGTTTATCAGGCCTTCAGATCTTAGACCCTCCTTCAGCATCGTACAAAGGCTGTCAGAAGTGTGATACATACTCTTTCCAATATCATGTTTCCTCCCAATTAGTGATGAAGCCAGCGGTTCTCAAAAAGTGTCAAGGCAGCTTTAACACTCTCAGGTTGTGGTGGGCTCCCCCTTCTGTCTGTAAGAACCAGTGAAGTGAGTGTAGCCACCTGAGAGGACACCCCAGAAGCCTTGCCTCAGAGTCACCTCCTCAGCCAGCCATATTGTCAAGTGCATCTAGAATTGAGGGTACCATGAGCTAGACCAGCTATGACATCATGTTAGGAATCCTAGAAACCCGGGAGAGGTGGGCCCTCTTCTCTTCCTCTGCTTCTTTCTGGAGCTTCAGAGCTCCTTTCCTCCCACTGGACGACGGCTGTGGTACCTGTGGGCCAGGCCAGCAAGGCCGGGCTCTGGCAGCATGGTTTCCCTTCTAGCCTGACTCAGCTCTTTCCTGAGGGTGATAAAAATGTTAAGGGAAAACAGCAGAGCCATTTCGAGAGGACAAATACAACCTACAAATCTCTTAAAGGTTCTGAAGGTCATACTATGTTAAGTTCACATCAGGGTCAGCAAGCTGCCTCAGTGGGCAAAGGCTACCTCTACCAAGCTCCCAAGGCTGGGCTCGATCCTTAGGACTCACACAGCAGACTACTGACTCCTTTAAGTTGTCCTCTGACCTCAATTCAGGCATGATGGCATCTACACACAACCCTAATTAATGAATTAAGCTAATGTCCTGCTTGGTGGGAAAATCAATCTGCCAGGACCTTTTTTTTTTTTTTTTTAAACTCAAATGCAGATTAGCAGCATAGCTTTATTTTTTTTCAGCAGTAAACATTGAAGCACCAGACAGATTGGCCCCTAAGTGCCCAAGGACCAAATCAGGAAAACAAAAAATTAGGCCCCTGCATTTATGTAGTAGCTACTATTTCTAGAGTTTTTCTTTCCCTAAGGAAAATTGTACTGCTTAGGAGGAGACAGACAGAAGGTCAGACATGGGTCCCCAGCCAGGCCTGACAGGAAACCAGGGGCCCAAAGAGCTATATAGTGTTCACCACTAGGGAAAGCAGGTCAAGAAAGTTCATGATGGAAATTTGGAGGAGGTGAGACTCTTCCTCGATCCAGTGTACCTTCAGCATGCTGCGTTCACTTTAAGCTCCTTCCCTACCAGTCCTCCAGGACCTTTCTTTCTTTTTTTCTTTTTTAAATTATTTATTTATTTATTTTATATATATGAGTACCCTGTAATTGTCTTGAGACACACACCAGAAAAGGGCGTCAGATCACAATTGCAGATGGTTGTGAGCCACCATGTGGTTGCTGGGAATTGAACTCAGTACCTCTGGAAGAGCAGTCAGTGCTCTTAACCACTGAGCCATCTCTCCAGCCCCCAGGACCTTTCTTATAGAGTGCTTTTGAGGACTTGGTGAGATGGCCCGCAGGTGACACGTAGCCAAGGCTCTGCCTGTGCTCAGTTACTTACACGGTTGTGTCTGAGCTAGGCCTCAGGGCTTACCCTCTACCTTATGTTTCAGCACCAAAGCCCTCCAGTCACCCATGTGGGGTGTGAGTTTGAAAAACCCTTTTCCTTCCTGCCTAAGAGGTTCATAGTGCAAGGCAAGAACAGACAGTTTTTACAAGCCTTTACACAGAAGTCTGACATAAACCTCTAACCAGTGGTGTCTCCAAGCTGGCATAACCAAGCTCTGCTGGTGGGCGGCAGAGTATCATCTAGCTTTAACAATCAGTGACCTCCTGAAGGTCGCCTCCAGGGTCAGGGGACTGAAAGGACTCTCCAAGGTCATGTGGTGTGAGATCTAGTGTTCAGATAGCAAGGTCTGTTGCAGCAGTGGCAAGATTCTCCATGGGGGCAGGAGGGGATGGGGTGACACTTCAGGGACCCTTCTTCAAGCAACTGCAGACTAGTCTTTCAGCTAAAGTTATAATGAACGAGGACGTGGCAAAGAAGGGGCATCTGTGACAGCCACATCCAGTGATGGATATAAGTGTACAAGAGCGATGGACCAAAGGTCCTCTGCTCAGAAGCCCTTGATGGAGGTTTAGAACTAATGATAGGGAAAGGGGCCACAGATAGAGGATGCAGCTAGGAGGAGCATCCAAGCAGGTCTTTGGGAGGCTAAGGCCGGATCTTCCAAACGCTCAAAGAAATCCCCCAGTTGCCAAGGGCATAATTTTCTTCAGACGCTTGAGGGAACTGCTGGGTCTTACTTCATCCGTGTGAGGAAGGTCAGAGGCTGCCCAGGGACAGACATGTCATTATTAATCGGATCACTCTTCTGTTTCCTAGGCAAACTCAGAACCTGTTCTGGACCCACAGCAAATGCAAGCCTTTGATCAGCTCTGCCGGCTCTACCGAGGAAGTTCTAGGGTAACGTTTGTGTGATTGATGTTCCCCATTTGGAATTCCTGTTGGGGAGGGCAGTGTCCTAGAGTCCTGCGTCCAGCTCTAGCTTGGAAGGTGCCTGTCATGCCTGTTCTGACCACACGGCCCACCAGTCCTGGCCCCAGCAGCACTCAGCATTTGGTGAAAGGACAATAGAGAAGCATGTATTACTTAGCCCCCCACCCCCATCCCCCGCCCCAGAGCTGTGAGGACACAGAAGGCCCATGCCTGGCCTGTCTCCACAGAGAGCAAGCCTGTTTCCTCCTTCAGAAGGCCATCCTGTATATCTGCAGCCAGGCCCCACTCAACATCTGTGTTAGTTGAATTTATTTGAGCCATGAAAGACCAATACTGGCTTGAACAAGATGGAAGTATACACACAGGAATCCAGGACACCACCCTGAACCTCCAGGTCTCTTCCAGCTTGAGGGTGACACCCAGTTAGTTCAGCATTAGTGCTCCAGCTTTGAACACTGCTTCTGCATGCCAGCAGAGAACAGGGAAGACAAGGCTAGTCCACTCTTCAAGACTGATGCCCAGAAGCTGTACATACTCCTTCCCTTGTCTACCATTCTTACCTCCCCGAGGCTGTGAGGACACAGAAGGCCCATCTTACTCCACAGAGAGCAAGCCAGAAGCCAGTGTCCTCCTCCAGGAGGCCATGTGTATATCTGAGACTGCCAAGCCTCACATCTGTGAGCACCTAGCTATCTGCAGTATAGACTGGGGGAATTGGACATCTTTAAAACTGTGGGAGAAGGGTGCAGACTCAGAGGCTACTAGCAGCCAGTACTGCATAGGCATCCATGGCAGGCTCGAGTGCTCCCCCGGGCTCTCAGCCTGCCCTTCCTTGCCTAGTGCCTGGATGGATCATGTCCCATCCAGGCATCCAGAACACAGGCCTGGCAGCATCTTGGGCTCAGCCCTCCTCCTGAGGAGGTCCCAGAAGCATCTTTTCTGGACCCCTAGACATTTTCCCTCCAGACTGCCTGTGCTCTGGGTAAGAGTTCCTCCTTCCCACAGAAGCCATGCAAATCTGGCTGCTGCGCTCCCTTCCTGTCCCTTCCCTTCTGCATGGCCCACACTGGCTCCCAGCCCCTTGAAAGAGGGAACAAGAACTTTTCAGCACCTCCACTCCAGGGCACACCCAGGTCCCCCCAGCCCAGTAGTTTTCTGAGCTTGTCCTGACCCAGCTGTGTATGGGCATGGCAGCCCTGATCTCACTGAAGCAGACACTTCCTCTTGATCTGTCGGCCTGGACAGGAAACTTCCACAATATCCTAAATAAGACCCTGCCTGCCTGCTGTTTGACTGAACTGACTGGTATCACTCTGTCTCCTCCTGTTTGCCACCAAGTTCTGGTCAGAAACTGGAGTCAGAATCACCATCTACTTCCCATTCTGAGCCTTACTCAGGGTCCGTCTTTCCTAGTCACTAAGTTACAGGAGGAAGTACAGTAATACTTAAGAAGTAGGAGCCATGGTTTGTGGTTGGTCTCTCTCCCTTAGTGCCAGAATGTAGACACCCCTTGAGTGTTCTGTTGGAAACCTTGGGCATGATCTCCTCGGAAGTTCAAGCTGAAGTGTGCCTACCCTGCAGGGCATCCTTGGGAGCCCTGGCCCTTTGTGTGAGCCAGCTTCCCTCACAAGCCCCCTCAGGCTGGAGGCTCATGGTCAGCGTGTAAGTAAGCATGCAGCTTTGGTGTGCTGTCAGCTGCACACCATGACAAACACCGTGACCAAAAGCAACCGGGGAAGAAAGGGTTTATTACAGCCTGCAGATTGCAGGGGAACTCAGGGCAGGAAGCTGCAGGCAGGACCTATAACGGAGACTGTAGAGGAGCGCTGCTTTTTGGTTTCTCTCTTCTGTAGCCCAGGCCCACCTGCCTGCGGGCAGCACCAGGTACAGTTGGCTAGACCCACCAGATTGATTAACAAAAGACGAAATGCCCACAGACCTACCCACAGGCCAGTCTGATGGAGGCAGTTCTTCAGTTGTGGTTCACCCTTCCCAGGTGACCAGTTGTCTCAGGAGGACAGCTGAGGCTGACCGTAACAGTGAGTGTGCATTAGACTATGGCTGCATTGCAGAGCCAGGACTGAGGACTGGGTTAGTTCTGATAAAACTTAGAGCTTAGAGGGCTTCACTGGCTCTTCAAGTATTGTGGCCACTGGTTATGCTGTCAGCCAAACAGCAAATGAGCTCTGTACCGTTACCGCTCATGTGATGAGAAGCTCCTTGCCAGAGATCAGAACAGAGAGAAGTCAGGCAGGCAAGCAGGGCACAGGTGATGGGCATGTAACCTCCAGAAGGCAAGACCACAGGCAGCTTGGCTGAACAGGGATTGCCACATGGATCTGAGTTTGAATCCTACCTTATCACTGACAGCCGAGTGGCCCAGAATGAGTCACTCACCAGGGTTCTATGGAGGACTAGAAATGCTATTCGTGAAAAGCACCCAGCCTGTCTGGCCTGCAGACATTCCAGGGACTGACTTATGCCAGGAGACAGATGCACACAGTCCCCCTGAGGCATTTGAAGGCTCCCTTGCTATCTCATCCTACCCAAGGCTTTCACCAGCATCCCGCCAGCAGGGCACCATGCTCTGTCTCTAGGTCCCATCCACTGCTCCAGGAAGCTTACTTCTTGGCCCTAAGTTTCCCCTCAAATTAGAGTCTGGGTTTGTTGCTTAGCAGGCTGGAGGGCATCTGATGCAGGGCTGCCAGGCTCTGACTTGCAGAAAGCCAGCTGGGTGCGAGGAGGCAACTGAGGTCCACAGCCCGGCAGGCAGTGGGCTGGCAGGAATGGCAGACCTAAACCACTGACAGACAAGGGGTACTGCTGAAGCCATTGGTGAATGTGTACAGCTACAGGGAGGGAGGGAGGGCGAGTTTAGAGGAGAGGTGGGATCCATGAGTGCCATTCTGGAGCCCAAATGGAATTGCTAGCCAGGTGGCCAGACTGCCAGAGAGTGCCAAAAGTAATTCTGGCCTGGATGCTCCAAAGAGAAGCATATGGGGGTTGTGCTGAGACAGTCTGCTCACAGAGAGGCTGCGCACAGGGAGGGCAGCTGTGCCTGGAGGAGACCCCACTGGGCAGTCTCTTCTTGTGCCCGAGCGCACACCCCTCTCATGAGACATGGCCTTGGGATCCAAACACAGGGTTTTCACTCCTCCCACACTCTTTCATGTGGCCAAAGGAACAGGACCCTCTTGTCCCCACACGGGACCGTGCCCTCAGCCCTCACGTGTGCTCTCTTCTTTGCAGCTGGCTCTCCTTATGGAGCTCTCCCAAAACCGAGGCGGCGACAGCTACAGGCCGTTTGCTGGCCCCCAGAGTGGGCCTGCTTTCAACAGCGTCTTCCAGAACGAGAACTTCCAGCTTCAGCTTGCGCCTCCGCCTGTGGCCGAAGACTGAGGCCTCCCTGGAAGAGCCCAGGCTGCAAGAGGCAGGAAGAGCCCACTGGACAGGCTCAGCCTCTGCCTCCCACAATCCTGCACAGAGGTCCAAGGTGGCCCTGAGCCAGCTTGTCACCCTCCCCATTCAGGGCAGTCTCCCTGTTGCAGGTCAGACTGCAGACAGGCCGGTTTCATTTCGCTTGGAATATTACTTAGTTCTGCCCAGCACTTTAGAAAAATAACACTCACCCAACCACATTCGGTGCAACAAGGGGCTTGCGGGAGCACATCAACTGTGAAAAGCAAGGTTGGCCTGGGGAGAGCAGCAGTCTGGGAAGCAGGCCTGTCTCTTGATATTGATGTTAGAACCCATGTGAACAGGAGACTTACCCTTTGAAACAATAAACGTCTCAGTGTTTGAGTCCTGCATGCCTGCCATCCTCCTGGTTGTCAGTCTGTCCAGTCAAGGACCCTAACACTGTTCACACAAACAGCTCCATCACAGGCTCCACATGGGCCTCAACACTCAGGTGTCAAGGAGAGTAGGGCCTAGGCCTGTTGGGTCCTGGACCTTTATGCCATTATGTAGCAAACATGGCAATTCATTATTCCAGAGACTCGGATGGCTGGTGCTATTGGTTCAGCTCTCCTGACAGCTAAGCAAACCCACGAGCAGTCCATGTGCAGAGCAGACACAGAGCGGAGCCTGCTGCTGCCTGGATAAGTGGAGCCGCTCATGGAGTAGCAGCTCCCAAGAGCCCTCTGCCTCCAGAAGAGGGTGTGGGGTGGTACTTCCCACCTGCCGGAGTGCACGGAGACTCACTGATCAGTCAAGTACTCTAACCAACAGACATGCAGAGGAAACAGTAGGGTGGGCTTTCAAGAGTCCCCCCTGGCTCATCTGGAGTGGACGAGGTGTCCCCTCTGAATGCCAGGCCCCAAGCCCCAGCATCTGGAAGCCCACCCCATCCCCTCTTAACCAGAGGTTCTACCAAGTGGTTCCAATTCAAAATGTTTCATGGAGACAGGCGCTGGCTCTCTAGGAGGTGAGAGGTGTGGGGCCAAGCTCAGAAGGTGGGGCAGGCAGCCCCAGGGCCGACTCCCAGCTATCTGTCTCTGTTTCTTCTGTTTGGTTTCTTCTGTGCACATGCCCAGGTTGCTCTCTGCTTTGCCTCAGGTCAGATCTTTCCCTGAAGCAGAGCTCAGTGATGTGGTTAAGCTGTCTGACAGGATTGCTCCCAGGATCCATCCACCAGTCTCTGCCCCTCAGTGCTGGAGATACAGGCACTTGCAGCTGCACCAACCTCTTACATAGGTTCTGGGGATTCAGTCTCAGGTCCTCTCTCCGGTATAGCAAGCGCTCTCACCAACAAAGCCATCTCCCTACCCACCCCACAACCACATTTCTGGGTCCTATCGCTGCCCCTTAGCCCTTTAGGAGAGGAGAGATGTCCCAGAGACCCTTAAGCTACACTTTTTGGGGACACGGGCAGGCTAAGCCACACTGGCACCTGGGATAGCAAGGGCATGCAACATGGTTCGAAACATCAGTGTTGGCCACAGCTCTTGTTGGGACAGATGAGGGCAGAGAGCCAGAGAGGGGTGCTGCTGCCAATGCTCCAAAGAGACGTGCCCTAAGGGACAGCACTGGGCTGCCAGCCCCAAGCTGGGCTCTAGGCTCAGCCCACACTGCCCCAGTCAGCTCCCCCAAGCTCCGGCCACATAGCAGAGCTTTCAAGATGTATGGGGAAAATGTTTTACAAAGGTGCGGCCCAATATGGCTGCCAGGAGGCGGGGAGGGACTACTGCAAGAGGAACACCAGCTCATCCATGGTGAATGCTTTAGTGGATAAATAATTCAGAACTTTGGGGATCCTTTTAGAACAGTGTTTCCTCCCAGCTTTGTCTGCAGAAAAATGTTCCCAACACTGCAGCTACACCCAGAGCACAAGAAAGGCCTCCTGCTGTGTGGCCTTCTTGGTAGGTCAGGACCACTCCAGGGAAGGCAAGAGCACAGCTGAGCTCCTAGGGCTGCCAGAGCATGGAAGTGCATGCCTCCTCCTCCCCTGGGCACTCAGGTCCCTCTTTTTGCTCCAGGCTTCTCCCTACATCCTCTGTGAAGCCCTTCTCAGCCCCTTACCACCCCTACCCCAGGAAAACAGCATTTGGCTCTCACCTTGTCAGTGCTCCAGGGAGCACTTCCCATGATACTGTTCATAGGGCTCATTCATCCGCCTACTTCTGCTCAGGGCAAGAGAGTGTGCTCTTTGTTCTGTTGGCTCAGTCAGTAGATTACAGGTGCCAAGCATGTGCCAGGCTCTGCTTCAAGCAGGAGGTGTCACTGCTGTCTCCTAAAGTCACTGTTTTTCTCAGGTGTGGACAGAAATGTTCACAAACTCTGTGTATCACATGAACATATCAGGTCAAGCTCATAGAGGTAACCTGCAAGGCAGATTCTCCCCAGGCCAACCAATATCCTGACTCCTAATAGCACAGATATTTGCATAGCAGTGAGAATTATAAACAACCTAGCTTGCCCCCCCTCTCTGTGTGTGTGTGTCTGTGTGTGTCTGTGTGTGTCTGTGTGTGTCTGTGTCATACATTCTCACTCCTGCACAGCGTTCCATTGTGACTAGACTAACTCATTCCAATTCCAATGTGTTCGTGGGCTTCCAGGGCAATAATGGCTGGCCTATTGCCATTCTTGAGTCTGATTTTTGTGAACATGCATGGATCTCTACTAGTTATGAACTCAAGAATGATTTTTGCAGTGCCAAGGGGCAAGTTGGGGATGCTTAGTGACTTTCTGAATGCCCACATGAAGTTACAGCTGTAGAACTGGGCAGATGGAAATAATTCACCTATCACCTGCCCCCAGATTTCTCTCCTGAGTTTACCTCTAAAAGCAAGGCTCTGTCATCGGCCTCCTGTCCCCATCACAGCCAGAGACTAGTTGGCTCCTGATGCTGGCAGAGTCCACTGTAAAGCTGCTGCCTAGGGCCTGCTGCAGCCAGGAGTGGAGGGCTGGGGTGAATGGTAGCTTCCCACTACAGTAGCTGAGAAGCCAGGCACACAGCATTCCTGCCATGTGCTTCCTTAGAACAGGAAAGTTGTGACTTGGTTCTAAGAGACTTAAAATGTCACATGGCATTCCTCAAATGGCCTGGGGACCTCATAGCCTGCCTAATCTTGTCCCTTCCTCTAGAGGAATGAGTGAGCCTGGCATTCAGCCACATTGGCAGTTTCCTGCCAACTCCACGCTGATGCTGCCATATTTGCCACTGCTGACCCTCTAGGACTGGGGTCCACATAGACTATCAGGAAAAACAGGACAGGTCAGGCATTCATGACCTCTCAGTGACCCTCGGACATGTTGATTGTAAGAAGACACCAACTTGTGGACTAGAATCAACCCCTCTTAGACTCCCAGCAATCTGAAGGAACCACAGTAAATTCTAGTTGGACCCAGCTGACCTCTCCTGACCTTGCAGTGATCTGTCCACAGGTACCCAGTGTTGGGTGCATGTTCACCCAGGGTACGAAGTTCCTTGAGAAACTGAGATTGTTAACACCTTTGTTTTGTTTTGTTTTTTGTTTTTTTGTTTTTGTTTTTGTTTTTGTTTTTGTTTTTGTTTTGAGACAGGGTTTCTCTGTGTACTCAGAAATCCGCCTGCCTCAGCCTCCCAAGTGCTGGGATTAAAGCCGTGCGCCTCCGCCCGGCTGTTGACACCTTCTTTATCTATTCCACGAAGCCTCTAAATTATTCTAACCTAGGGTGATGCCGAAGTGTAGTGACTCTGGGAAGCAAGTGGAGGGAAGCAGCTGGCGGTGATGACCCAGTGAGGGCTGAAGGGGCAAGTGGAAGCAGCTGATGCCCAGAACGCCAAGATTGAAGCCCAGTTCCCCTAAGTAGCTGTTCGATGGGATGCCACACCCAAAAGGAGAGGAATCCAAGTCTTGAGAGAGACCAGACCCAGATCAAAGCAGCCTGGCAGGAAGCCAGAGCCACCTGGTAACAACCCTGGAGGCTGAGGGTGGTTCCTCAATACCCCACACTCAACTAAGGCTGCTCTCTCCGGTGGCCCAAGTATGAGGCCACACCAGCCATGGGCTGGGCCCGAGTGAAGGGATAGGAAGCTGCTGGGAGAGCAAGCAGTGAGGGCTGCTCAGAGAATCCAGACTCAGGCCCGACTGTGTCCCTGCCACATGCACTCTGCATCTGACTCCAGTCTTGTGCTTCAGCCAACACACACACACACACACACACACACACACACACACACACACACACATACACATGCACGCACGCACACACACGCACAGAGTTAGGGACAGTGAAGAAACTGCTGAGTGGGGAGATGCTTGTGAGACACGGGTGCCTATAATCTGCAGCGCTCCACAAGCCTAGAACACTAGCATTGGTCATCTTATAGGGGAACCAGATCCCTGCGCTGAGAGAGATTGTCCGGAGTTTCACACCAGGTGACAGGCTAGATGCCACTAGACTCAAACATCCCCCAAACCTCAACCTTTCTAATCCTTCCTCTCCAGATTTCCTAGGCAATCTCCAACTGGAAACAAAGGAAGACCTCTCCTGACCCACAAGGGTCCAGCCATGGTTGGAGCCCCTGGGAAAGGCTCATTCTTCAGCAGATGCTCATTGTCCCCAAGCTCCCAGCAATGCCCTCAACTCTCAACAGATACACAGTCTTGTGGCCATTGCCTGGACATCCCCCTTCCACCACAGACCCTGTGAAATGAGGCACCACCAGTACTCATTGGCTAAGACTTCCATCTTCAAACTAAATGGTTTTTCAGCCAATGGAAATACAGGTTCATTTTAGAAAACTCAGAAAAGTAACAAAACCACTTGCCTAACTCAGCGTCCTTCCCAGGTCTCCCGAGCACTTCCATCATGTCTCTCTGGTTCCTAAAGACCTCCACCTGACCATCTCTCCTGGAACTCACTACCAAGAGACAGGTCCCCTCTTACTCTCTTCATTCTATGCTAAGCTGCACCATAAGAGTTGAGGACATTGGCGGTTTCCAATGAGGACAAGATGCTAGCCTGGCTTACTGCAGACTGGTTGTGGGCAGTCAGCACTTGAAGGCTATGAACAATAAGATACCCTCCAGAATGTGGCAGTACAATTACTGAGAGTTAAATGACTGAGCCGTACGTGCAGATGAGATCTGCAGTCTGCAGGAATCTCTAGGAAAATAAGCTGGTGCTCTGGAGTACAGGCCAAGGCATGACTGAAATGGAAAAGCGGTGGACCAATCTCAGTGTGGAGCTGGTAGGAAACACTGCATGTGAGCGCACGTAACCTGGTACACAGAAAGGGGAGGCTAGACCACAGCCGTGTTCCAGCGCATCTGTGGCACTGTGTGGCAAGCCACCAGGCTCTGGCAGTGTTCGCTAGGTTGTAGGTAGCCACAGAGTAATGCAAGGAAAGGTGTGGGCTTCTGGGCCAGTGTCCTGCGTTCAGATCTGAACGTGACTAGTGAATGGTGCCGCTGTAGCGCTTTCTGAGCTGCCCTTGTTTCCGCGTGGGATGGTGGGAAGGCCACATTGGAAATGGTAAGGCAGCATCAGGAACGTGGGGAAGGCATTACTGTTGGTATGCATGTTCAACAGCAGTCCCTAGGGGCGGCTGTCCCATGGATCCAAACCCAGAAGCTGACATGCTGAATCAAACAAGAGTTTCTGGGGCCTGGAGAGCAGCTCCGATTCCTCTTTCAGAGGACCCAGGTTCAATTTCCAGCACCCACATGGCAGCTCACCTTGGGTTTGTCTTAGACCTGAGACAATTTCTCCTCCCCCTTCCCCTCCTCCCCCTCCCTTTCCCCTCCTCCCCTTCCCCTCCCCCTCCTTCTCCTTCCCCTTCCCTCTTTCTCCTTCCCCTCCCCTCCCCCTCCTTCTCCTTCCCCTCTGCTTCCTGCCCCTCCTCCTCTGTAACTCCAGCTCCAAGAGATCTAATACCTTCATACAGACATCTAATGCAGACAGATAAAATAAAACAAAAGCACATAAAATAGAAAATTTTTTTTAAAAAATTCAGGACTGGCCATACTGAAGCTTGCTTGACCCTGGGCCTTAGCAATCAAGTAGCCCAGAGCCCCATGGGGTAGCAGCCCCCTTCACTGCTCAACCTGTAGCTGTAGCTGTCTTACACAGCACTCATGAACTGAAGTGGGGGGGCCTAAACTGGTGTAGAAAAAAAATGTTATTTATAGGGTCATAGTTTTTTACTTCATATAAACCTGATGGGAGCCAACACAAGGTTTTACATGGGCTTCTGGGAATTAACACAAGTGGTGAGACGTACATGAAGATCTGGGAAGTTTGAATGGGTGAGGAGTGTGAATTGCTCATTTCCTAACACACAGTATACACTTGATACAAAAACCCCAATGGCAGTCTTGTTGTAGTACAAAAGGAAACCACGTTTATTGTACAGCAGCACTTTCCTAAAGTTGAGCTGTCTTAGGAAAACAATGTCATTTTAGGAAATTACAGAAGGGTCAACATTGTGCTTAAACTTCAAAACAGATTCAAAAGAACCCAGCACAGCAGGTGACTACTGCAAGGTACAGACAGCTTTAACACAGGTGCCAACACTGTGCCCCGAGGCGAGGCGCCATTCAAACCCCAGGCAGGCCTCCAGCTGCCTTGCCCTCTGCAGCAAACAGCTCCTCCCTGGACCACACCCGTGTTCAGGCACCATAGTCGTGACAAGGTGAGATTTAAAAAGAAATTCACTTTGAGAAATGCCCTTGTGTTTATACTGAGGTTTAAGATGGTGCTCTGAGCTGTGTGGCAGAGAAGGGGCACAGTGACACTCTCACCGCAAGCCCAGGGTACTCGGCCTCCACCCAAGGCTCTAGTTCACAGCACCGCTAGACAAACGGGAAGGAAAGAGACTAGTTAGAATATTTTCCTCGAGTAAAAAGCCAAAACCGTGGCAATAAAGTTTTGCAAATAGGATTCGGGGACAATCAAGAGCAGATGACATAAATAGTATTTTACTTAAATTTGTGCTTTTTTTCCCCTTACGTGGCAGTATCTGCACTACCATGCATATATGGATATTTTGACTTTCTAAAGTGTCTGGTTGCAATTAAATTTGCATAAGAATAATTTGTTCTGATCAACCCTAGAAGAACAAGTTATTTCAATCAGGCAAGCAGGTGAGGTTAAGAAGTAAACGAGACAATCAGATCCTAGATCATATCCTAAAGGCATGTCAGAAAACAGCCATGTGGTTGTTCTGGACTTGGAGGCTCAGTATTATGTTGTTATTATATTGTGTTGTGTTGCGTTGCATTGTGGCCTGTTGGGACACTGGCTCTGTATTACACTGTGTTGTGTTTAGATACTGTGGCTCAGGTTTTAGTTCTGTACTGTGTCACCTTGAGGCATGAGTCTTTTCTTCTAGGAAAACAACTTTTTCTTCAGGGTTGTCCTCAAATTCTCATATTATTCCTTAAATGTTAAAGGCAAAAAAAACCACCCAGGTTTTAAAGTTTTTTCTTTTTTTTAAGATATCAAATAGTTATCCCCAAAAGAACTTTAATTGCTTTGTCATTTCTCAAAAAAAAAAAAAAAATCTATGGACACACTTGAAACTTAAAATCTTGGTTAGGTAAGAAAAGTATACTCCACATTTAGTGGGATTACCCTGGTACCCAACAACCTTTCAAAAAAGTGGTAACAGTGCCAGAATCCCACAGAAACCCATCCACGTGGTCCAAGCCTCGCTCCAGGCAAGCATCCGGTAAGGTCCAGATAGCAAGCTTTTGTCTCTCTCACGGTACAAGTGTTAGTCAAAAGCCTATTTAACACGACTGTGCTTACCGCCTATAGTGCATGTTGTGTCTAAGCATTTCTAAAGTGCCTATGAATATACATATACAAATCAGCACTATAATATCAGGATTATAGAGAAATTCTTTCATAGAACAAAGAACAGAATAGGCCTAGAATTGCAGTTAAGCTATACATTTTTTTTTATAGTCCTTTCAGCTGATCTCGGAATGCAAGCGTAGAGAAATGATTCTGGCTTAATCATATTTCAGACAGTCACTGGTATGAACACTGTTAGAAGAAAACCAAAACCTCTCGGCTGTGCTTACTTAGGAAAGGCTGTTTGAGATACAAGAATGCAAGGGAACGTGTCCAATTTTATAAAACGGCAAGTGAAGCTTAGTGAGTGTAATTATAAAGAGATTGTGCAAATATTTAATGTGATCATCAATTGTTATTAAGTCCAAAAAATTCCATCACAATGGTGGCAAATCTGAGTGGCAGTTTCAGGGGTTTAGAAAACAGGACCCTGGACAAAAGTCGCAGGTGTTACTGATAAAGGGACCAAGCCCAATACGAAGCTGACCTTCAGGACTTGGGCTATGACCTCGTGTTTTCATGGCTTTGGAGCCCAGGTTCTAGACCCCAGTTAGTTTAGTATTTGTGGCAGTGGCCTTGTAGCAAAAAAGTAGATAGGAAAGGCGCAGGAGGAAGTCCTGCAGGGTGTCTGCCTCTCCACCTCAGGGTCTGAGGACCTCACCCACCCGGCACGTTTGAGGGTGGTGCTGCTGCTGTCCATCACAGCCCCAACTGCAGGGTGAGGTGTGTGTGGCTCATGTGTTTTGTTTCCAAGCCAGCAAGGTACCACAGTCCTCAGGTAGGACCCACCAGGTGTCACCAGGCCATCCTAAGCCAGCAGAATGGCCCACCAGCCAAGATATGGCGGCTCCCACCTGCCTTCCCTATACCTGCTGGTCCTTGGCGAGTCCTCAAATTTAATTATGTGGGGGTGGGGGTGGGAGGGAGTTGCTACATTCTCATCTCACACAGGGCATTTTAACTAATGCTTTCCAGAGGAAGGCACATATTCTACCTTCTGAACACTATGGGTGTTTTGGGCTAGTCAGCCTAAAGGTTCTACTAGTAACCACTGGGACTCCATAGCCAACGGGGGAAGCAGATTCTTCCTTGAGTACCTAGTGAAGAACCCCCAGATGAGGAGGCCTAGGGAGCATGGTCTCTTTGCCTGCAGTACACACAGAGGGATGAGACAGAGGGCTGTACTGAGATGCCGACCACAAAGCAAGGCCATGGTGCCTGCTCAGATAGCCAGGATCTGAGGTGGTTCTCCCTCCAGCTCTGCGACTCTCGTTTTATGACAGTATATGTCCAAAGTCCCAGATTTGTACTTTGCCTCACAGATAATTTTTGGGAAACGACAGATAATAAGATCACGTGAGAATACACAGTTGATAGCAAATTAGGAACAGAGGTTTGAAGAAAGCTACATAAGAATTAGTCACTATTTTGTGTGTGAGAGAGAATCCGCACAATGTGTGTGGATTCCGGCGTAGTAAAGTGAAGAAGTGTTACATAAAACATCTTCCTGACTCAGCAGTGAGCTATCTCAACTGTTTTTGCATTTGCATAAAATCCATGCATCATACAAAATTCTAGTCCATTTCTCATCTAAGCCATTCTAATGCTTCATACAACCAAACGAAGCAGAATTGATCAAACCTATTAGATTCATTCCTAATCCCTAAAGGACTTCTGTCTCTTAGCATTTTCATGCTAACTAAAACTATTGTGTATTTTTTTTAAGATGTCAGATGTGTTACCTCCTAAATATAATATCTACTAAATGCTTCTCCCTGAACTGAAAAACAATCAAGAAGGGCAGTGGATGCTGTAGAACCCACCTGGGGCCAGCTCAGACACTGGAGCAACGTTCTCAGCCAGCCCAGGCCAGGTCCACCTCACCTTCCCCTGATCCCAACATCCTCCTGGCCCAGAGAGCTGCTTGACTTGTGTCCTGTACTACACTCTGGCCCCTTCGAGGTGAGAACCAGAACTGAGTCCTCCTCAATCCCCACTGGACTGGACACAAACCGGAGAGACCCTTTGGAAAAGTCACAGAGGCTGTAACACAGCCATCACCAGGAGTCAAAAGGGCCTCCAAGGACCTCCTAGAAGTAGCAGAAGCTACTCTTGTCCTGAGCCAATGTGGGTGGCAAACAGAAGAGGAAGGGAGGGAACACTGGCTGCAACATTGTTTCCAGAAGTGAGCTGTTCCCCCACCCAACAACTAACAGGACAGAGGTGTCACATGACACGCCAAAGGGAAGCTGAGCTGAGCAAGAGCCTTAACCACAAATGAAAGGCTACTGGTAAAATATGGTTACTTCCACCCTGGGTAGCTCCTCCATGTGACCTATGATACGCTGTGGTCACCACCGCTCTCAAAGTTCTCAGTGAAATTAAGGCTGGGTCACAGCTCATGACACCAGATGCTACATAGAAAGCAAGATACAAAAGGAAACCATGTCATTACAAGGTAATATAAGGGGAACACTAAGCAGACCACTGGACTGCTAATGTTAGTAATAGGGCTTGGAAAATGCCAAGATATTGGAAAAGGACTCATCAAATCAAAGAACAGAAGAAGCTCAGGGTAGAGCCCTGGCTGCAGTTCCCAGCTGCCTACACGGTGGTCTCCATCGTTTCGATCACTTCCAGATCGGACTGCGATGGGGAGAGCAGGGTGCACTCATCGGGTTCCCAGCTGCTCTCAGGGCTGTAATCTTCCTCAGAACTCAGCTCCGCCCCTTCTTCTGTGTCCTCATCACAGGATTCCACATAGTGAGCCCCGATTGCGTTGATCCCCGAGTCCTCAGAACCGGAAGGGGAGGAGCAGTGACCCAGTTTCGGAGTGTCACTCTCTTTAGAAATTAAGGCATCATCTTGCGCAGAGACCTCCTCGGGGCTCATCTTCTGGGAATGGGGTGCCTGCTGCTTCTGCACATAGCACATCTTCCCATTAATACATTTAACCTGATAGTTGTCGATGAAGAGATCGGAAATCATACAGTACCTTGGCGAGTCAGGGGGAAGCGGAGGCTGGAAGACAGACGCAAATTTCAAAAAGTGTTCAGTGAGCGAGACAGAGATTTGAATGGTGTTGGTCGGCTCTCGCGGCCTTGCAGGGATCTCTGTGCTTGGGAGCTGCTCCACGGGGGTCATAGGCTGATACACATATTTGCCTGTGGGACACATAAGACACAGCTGAAATCTAGGCCCACCACACAAACTGTATTAGCATAGCTGGGACAGTCTGGCTCTACAGAGCATGTTTTCTAATTATTTTGGTGACATCCAGATCGAACCAGTAACATCATCACTTGACACTGTCACGTTCACGTTACTGGCACTTCAGATCCTGTGTGTCACCAAAACTACAGTCTGAAAATTAACTTAAGTGATACTCACAGAGAATGCCTGCCCAGCATGTGTTGGGCCTTGGGTTCAACCACCAATGCTAAAAAACAAAACAAAACAAAACAAAACAAAACAAAACAAAACAAAAACCTGCTGCTCTGTGCGTCTGGAGTGGGCAGACAATCCTGTAACCCTCATCTTAAGCAAGTCATCCACTGAACACAGTGCCCAGATACAACATGGCATACACAACCTGAAAAGAAACCAATAAACTATAGAACTGTAACTTCATTTTTTAATTCTAGTAATAGGTTAAACCATATTAATATACTTAAAAGCTAGAAGTACTTTAATGTATTACTAAAAAATATGGGGAAACCTTCCTTTTCTAGGTTTTGGTGTTTTGGCTTTGTTTCCGCTGGAGTACCAGAGATGGATGGAGTATCAGAGACGGAACCTGGAGGAGGGCATGCGCACTGCCACCGAGCTACACCTGAGGCCCTAGGTGGTATGTTTCTGTTGGTATATACACATGCATGTAGCAGGGAATAGCCTTCTAGACTGCCCTGACGACAGCCCAGCTAGCTAAGGCTGAGTCTGTCTGAAGACCCAAGTGAATCAACTGTTGTTTCCTAGACACCAATGCCATGGTCACTGCAGAATGGAAACCCGGCAGGTGCACACAGCCTGGCCCTCTCTCGTCTCTCTCATTTCCCCTCTGCTCTCAGCCCTCAGCTGCTTCTCAGAGTGAGAAATACAATGAAGTCTTAATGTGTTTCTTTTCACATTCCCTTTATTTCTTTCCCACATCTAGAAAGTCTTTCAAGTACCAATTGCTAAGGAAATAGATTAAAACTATGCCGCCTGTAAGTCTAAATTAATAGTAATAATAACGTTATTATTACTATTACTGTTATTGTTATTATTATTAGAGACAGGGTCTTACAATGTAGCCCTGACTAGCCTGGAACTTGCTATGTAGACCAGGCTGGTCTCAAACTCAGAGAGCCACCCACATCTTCCCCCTGAGTACCAGGATTAAAACTATTGCTACCACATCCAGCTTGTAAGTCTAAAATTATTTCATAATACAAAGCTAAAAGGGGTCCAGGAAGATGTCTCACAATAAAAGAACTTGCAATGCAACCCTCATGACCTAAGTTCAGATTCCCAGAACTCATGTAAAAGCCAGGTGTGTGGCCTGTGTGTAATCCACACGGTTACAGGGAGAAGGGAGAGAGAGGAGGGGCTCCCAGGAGCTTAAGACCAGCTAACCCAGGGGTACACAGAACAGTAGTAAACAAAGGAAGACCCTCCCTCAAACAAGCTGCTGATGGACACCAGAGATTATCCTATGACCTTCACACATGGGTGGGTGACAGTACACTCTATCTATCTACCATCTATCATCTATCAATCTATTATCTATCTACCATCCATCTATCAATCATCCATTTATCATCCATTCATCTATCATCCACCATCTATCATCTATCATCCATCTATCGATCATCTATCTGTCTATTTATTTGTCATCCATCTATCATCTACCTATCACATATATTCTAAGGTCAAAGGAAGAGGGAAACTCTTGAAACCCTTGAAAATTCCAGAGCCAGGAGCCACTGCTGTGGGCATCCTCTTGTGTCCTTCCTATTGGATGAGTGGGTTGAGTCAGGCTGGGTTTCATCCCTCACACGCATTGTAGCTGCTTTTAAACCTTAGTACCACTGGGATTTTAGACCAGATCGTCCTTTCCTGGGGCTATCCAGGGGCACCACAAGTGGGTTAGCCTAGCCTCTTGCTATTAACAGCTCCTTGACAACAGAACAGCTCCTCGCTAGACAATTAAAATCTAGATATTGCCCAATATCCTAAGGGAGTCCTCTCCTAGGAGAAGATCAAGGATTTAGGATATCCGTGTAAGCATCTCACTGCAGAGGAATCACTCATATTTTATTTCTTGGTCAAGCTGAAAATCCTCGAATCAAATTACCTTCCTTCATTAGGAAGACTATCTTAGGGCTTTGTTTGTTTTTGTTTGTTTGTTTTAATGTTAAGACATGGAAGAATAGCAGCTCCATGCAGGTCTATGTGCAGTGTGCTGGGCCACAGATCACACTGTTGGCGCCAGGCTAGCTTATGGGTAAGTGGCACTCAGAACATCTTCAGCTTTACCCTGGAGTACCACGGGGAAAAAGCATGTTCAGAAAGCCTGCACCAATATGAATCATGTGAACCCCATGGGCTGATAGAAAACAACTTAGAGAGGACGGCTGAGTTTGATGGGGGGGGGGGGGAATAGAACTTGATTACATCGGCCTCAGGAACTCTGTTTTAAACAGACCAGGTACTTGCATTGCTCTGTATCTGCAAACGATACTAAATGAGAGTTAGGCAGGGCGGTTTAATCCCAGCACTGGGGAGGGCAGAAGGAAGAGACCTCTGAGTTTGAAGTCAGCTGGTCTACATAATGAGTGCCAGGCCAGGCAGGGCTATAGAGTAAGACCCTGTTTCAGAAGAAAAGAAAGAAGGAGGGAAGGAAGGGAGGGAGGGAGGGGTGGAGGGAGGCAGGCAGGCAAGTGGGAGAAAAGAAGAGAAAGGAAAGACACCATGCCAATAAGAATACAGAGCAGGTCAGATCTACCAAATGGCCTGGACAGGATCTCAATCTCCAAGTAGTGGGGGTATAAAGGAATCTGAAATTAAAGATGTCTTGGCCCAAGATGGTTTCCAGGCAAAAGGGAGTCCAGTTCTTTCTTTCTGCCTGGCTCTTAAGCTTGGGAAGCTGTGGATGGCAGATTGCTCAACAAGCTTGCTACAAGGTGCTGACGGAGCCACTCACCCCAAGTGACATCCGTTTAGCTACCACTTGACATCACTGTAGGAGGAGCATGGCAGTTGATTGCTACCCCCCAGAACCATCCTCAGCCCTGGAGCAAATGCCTCTGCTTAGTTCAAAGATGAGGGAAGAGATGAGGCTGCACTTCAGGCTGTCTCTTTCCCAGTCTCGACATTCCCTCGTTCCAATCTGCTCCCTTCCCCTCCTTTGTGATCTTCAGTATTCTTTGGTTTCTCCTCTCTTGGTTGTTCGACCTTTCTTCCTCTAGCCTCCTTCCCTCCAAAGCTATTTTCCCTTCTCGAAGCATGGCTCCCAGTATGACTGTTGAGCCCCCCATTCATGTATTAAAGTCCTGATTACCAACCTGATGTTCATGCATGATGAGCAGATCTACATGAGATGGTAAAGTAGAATTCCCCCATGGGTTTCATGTCCTTAAAGAGGATGAGCCCAGAGCCTGTTCTCTCTTCAGCTTCTGTAACCCGGATGAGTGTCCTCAACAGACGAGCACCCACTAAACTTTCATTAGACTTCCCAGCCAGGCTGAAAAAACATGTTGATTAAGCCATCTAGTCCATGACAAGTGTGTGTGTGTTCATGTGTGTGTATGTGTGTGTGTGTGTGTGTGTGTAGTATATGTGTGTTAACAGTGTAGATTGTGGTCTATGGGGTAGAATGGGTTGGGGTGGGATGTGGCTGTATTGTGTTCATGAGTGGACAGGTATACACAGACAGGACAGTCTGCTGAGAGTCTTGCTCCATCACTCTCTGACGTATGCTTTGAGACAGTCTCTCACTGAAGCCAAAACTCAATGTTAAGCAACTGGCTGGCAAATGAGCTTTTAGGATCTTCCTGTCTTCACCCCCCCACACACACACACACACCTCCCCCAATGCTAAGGGATCACTGGAGCATCCAACCATGCCCAGCTTCCCCCCTTATGAATCCTGGAGATTCAAACTCGGGTGCTCATCTTGCACAGCAAGTGCTCAGTCTGTGGCCCTGAAGTAAAGCAGTCTGAACTGACCTATCCATGCAGTGAAAGAAACCAGCTGGGAGATGCATTGTGCTTCAGAGCACAGCCCTGTCTCACTCTGAACTGGGCAAAGCCCGTGATCTGGGAACACAGATGCAAAGACAAAGGATGGGAAAGATGCCACAGCTCCAAGACAAATTATCACATAACACTGCATTGTTTGATTTCTTTACAGAAATAATGACAGTATGGCTGGTGGTATGGACGGGGGTAAATCACCTCCTGAACAGCACATGATCATGGGCTCCATCTCCAGCACCACCAGTTAAAAAAAAAAAAAAAAAAATTAGCTCCTGGGAAAGTCCTGACTCAAAGAGGAGCAGTGGGAGAATAAATGATCTCAGAATTTCACTTCTGGACGCACACAGGTACTAAAGGCAGAGTCTCACAGAGCAGTGTCCATACATCTCTGCCCATACAGTCTTATCCAGGAAAGTGTTCATCGACAGATAGATAAACAAAAGCAAAAATGTACGCATGTAACAGAACGTTCAGCATGCTAAACTTGGCTCACTGGAGGACATTGTGCTAAGAAAAATAATCCAGTCACAGCAAGATATTTATCTTATCTGGCTCATTCCACACGTAAGAAGCCCAAAGCAGTCCAATTCATTCAGTCGGAAGGGAGAATGTTTTCCCAGGGATGGAGCAGCAGATGAGACTATATAGCAAGTAACTCCAGCTCACAGGTTGCAAAGCGCTGTGAAGACTGATAATGGCAACAGCTGCTCGGTATGAATGTTACTCAACATGTACACGGAGAAGTGCCCAATAACACTCATCACTAGGGACACACAGATCAACAAGAATGGCCGTTATCAAAGGAGAAGGAAAATAGACAGCACTGGTGAGCATGCCAGAAAAGCAGGCCTCTCCCAAACTCCTAAAAGGAAAGAAAGTTCAACCAATCCTTACAGAGGCAGCGGGAAGGTTACTCAACACTGATGAGGGGCTGTCCTTTCCTTTAAAATGAGCATGTTTGTGGAAGCAAGCATGCTCGGCCTGGGCAAGAGCCTGGGTCCAATCTCCAGTTAGCAGCAATGAAATCCAACTAGAAATGAACACCTTTTTGTATTTTGGTTTTTTTGCCTTTCATTTTTTTTTCTTTTTGAGACAGAGTCACACTTTGTAGCCCTGGCTAGCCTGAAGCTCACTATATAGACCGGGATGGCCTCAAACTCAGAGATGCCTGTGCCTGCCTCTGTCTCCCAAGTGTTGGGATTAAAGGTGTTACACCACCATGCCTGGCAAAGATGAACTTCTATATGACCCAGCCATGCCTGCTGGCTACACACATGCAGTGGGCTGGGAATTGAGAGACACCTGCACACTCACTGCAGTACAGTTTACAATACCAAGACATGGCAGGCAACCACAGCGGATGAGGAGGCATGGCACATCTTTCCAGGGGCATATTATTTAGCCATGAAAGTGTACAACGAGTGACGTAACATTGAGTAAAATAAGCCAGAAGACGGTATGGCGAAGTCTCTTTTGTGTGTGAAGGATAAACAGTTGGTCTCACAGAAACAGGGACTATTAATAGTAGCAGAAAATTGAGAAGCCAGACGGAGGATGGCTAATGAGTGCTGCTGGATAGCAGAAATTTCTGATCTTCAGAGTAGACTAACTATGGTTGACAATAACTGACTATTTCAAAATAGCTAATGGAATTCTCAGAAAAAAAACAAAAACAAAAAACAAAAACCATGTCTGAGGTGACTGATCCATCCCGGGATGGTTTGTAGATGCTTGGCCCAGGCGGGGAGTGGCACTATTAGGAGGTGTGGCCATGTTGAAGTAGGTGTGTCACTGTGAGGATAGCTTATTAGACTCTCATCCTGGCTGGCTGGAAGTCTTCTGCTAGCAGCCTCCAGATGAAGATGTAGAACTCTCAGCTCAGCCTGCATAACGCCTGCCTGCATGCTGCCGTGCTCCAGCCTTGATGATAATGGACTGGACCGCTGAACCTGTAAGCCAGCCCCAATTAATGTTGTTCTTTATAAGAGTTGCCTTGGTCATGGTGTCTCCTCACAGCAGTAAGACCCTAATTGAGACACATCCGTCCCTCTGATCTGATTAGCACACTGAAATGTCACACTCCATAAATTTAAAATAGACTTAAAAGGTAACCAGAAAATGAGAAATAACTTTTTTAGTAATTTTTAAAAGAAAAAATGATATCCCTTTTAAATAATGAAACTAAAATTAAACACAGGACATGATTAAATGCACACACACACAAAAGCAATTGTTACCAACAGGTGAAAAATATATTTCAGATACCTCATTTCTTTGGGAGGAATCTCCTTCAACATTTTCCCAAAGATCAATCAAAACCACTCAAGTATCTCTGTGAGTCTTCGGAAGTCTCTACTGATGACATTTCTGACTTGAGGAGTGACATTGTGGACACTTGCTAACAACACCTCAATGAGTCCTCAGATGCACATGGAGAGATGGATGTTATCCTGCCTAAACAAAACTAGGGCAGTGTCACACTGTGCTCACTCCTGTTTAAGACAGGCGAGTGTCTAGAGTGAGGTGGCAGCCCCCTCCCTTCTCCAGGGCTCACCTCGAGCCAGTCCAAGCCAGTAGGCCACGTCCTCACCTAATGCTGCACAGGTAGCAGAATGACTCTGCACAGGCCAGGAACAGGCTCTGGGGGAGCTCTATCAAGGCTGGGAACAAGCAGCAGCAAGCAGACTCTTCCAGACTGGTTTTAGAGCCAAGGTGAGTTCAGAGTGGGGTTCAGACCACAGGAGTATGACTTCCCTTCAAGGGCAGACTGTAACCTGGAATTGTAAACCAAGGAAATATTCTCCTTCCGTAAGCTGCTTTTGGTTAAGATATTCTATTATAGTAAGAGAAATGAAACCAGAGCAGTGGGAAAATCAGGGCTTTGTATAGTAACTTTCATTTACTCAGAAAGTCCTACTTATCTGAAGAACTGGTAAAGTGGTTATAGATCAGAGGTGAGTGAGTCCTTTCTGCAGGATTGGTCACTTGCAAGAAACATGAAAACCACATGTTCAGAAAAGGCCGTTTGCAGTGGAGGAAGATACACTCAGAATGGCAGATAGGAGGAAAGAGGAGTGAACAGGGTGGGGAAAGCTGCGTGCATGATCTTAGGAACACTAAAACTGGTCAGCCCTGTTGCCAGAACATACATTCTAAAATAACATACCTCAACCTTACAGACATTTTATAAGACCATTTCTGCCACTTACAGAGCCCGAGTCACCAAACTGGACAGCAGATTTCTAAATCTGCAGTTTGGAAACTCCATTTGTAAACGAAGGAATAGGATCCTTTGTTGGGGAGAACAGCGGAACCTGAGCCTGGCTGTCCATTGGTGGCTGGCTGTCATGGCACCAGCTCAGGGCTGCAGACTTCCGCAGACCTCCAGCAATGTTACCCAAAGCCACTCATTCAACAGACAGGAACTACTGACAAACTAAAGCAAGGGAAACAGGCACGAGCCATCTACCGTGCTTCCTTATTGTGCTGAGAATGAAGGTGCAGAGAGTAACAAGAAACGGACACTAGCTGGGCGGTGGTGGCTCACACCTTTAATCCCAGCACTTGGGAGGCAGAGGCAGGTGGATCTCTGAGTTTGAGGCCAGCCTGGTCTACAGAGTGAGTTCCAGGCCAGCTAGGGCTATACAGAGAAACCCTGTCTCGAAAAAACAAACAAACAAACAAACAAACAAAAAAAGAAACGGACACTAACTCAACAGGCTGACTCAGGGACAGTAAGATCTGGAGTGTCTGTGCTTAACTCAGCTTGGCAGGGCCCAGGAAACATGTACTGCATTTTAAATATAACTCTGTTAAAGGTTTGTTTTTTTTTATAGATGCAATGTCTGTTCATTATTCATGGACCTCATTTTCAAAAACTATACAAACTAACATAGTATTCTGGAACTTCATACTTTAAAAATCAGGGGCTGGAGAGATGGTGCAGCAGTTAGGAGCATTTGTTTCTCTTGTAGAGGGCCAGGGTTTTATTCCCAGTTTGCACCTGATAGTCACAACTATCTGTAATTCCAGTTCCATGGGATCCATGGCCTCTTCTGACCTCCTCAAGTATAAAGCATGCATGTGGTACACATACATATATACATGTCTGCAAAGTACTCACACATATAAAATAAAATGCATACAACTAATTTTAAAACATTTAAATAAAGTACAATTTTAAATATAATAATAATAATAATAAAACACTATCAATGAGATATATTTTTAAAGCAAACTATTACCACTTACAGGCATAAATTATATAGTCCGTAACTAAAGAAAATATATTTATCATGCTGTTATGTTTTTTTTAATCAGATTTAATAATTACCTGCACTTTCTCTGACAACCTGTAGTTAGGCTAGCTGATTTAAGAATTGATGCCACTGGAGACACCCCAAGAATTATGGGCAAGAAGTAACGGAGTTAGTAGTTACAAGCTAACTAGTGTGTCCTCTACACTGTCCATTCAGGCACTGCAATGAGGAGAGAAGCACCAAAGCCAATGGGCTGGGGCCTTTGTGCAAGGACGTTGCCTCGTGCAGCAGGAAGGCTATGTGGAGTCACCCCACACCCAACACTAAACAAGAAAGACTGGGTACACAGTCCAACAAGACTACAGATGCCCTTGTTTTCAGTGTGTGGCCTCTCAGCTCAACCACAGGTACTCAGACATCATGGACAGAACTCTGAAGTCACTTCCTGTGCCTTTATCCCAATGTCCCCAGGAACCACATATGCCTTCCTCATGTACTCTAGTCATTTCTTAGGCTGCTAAATAGACCTT
Organism: Montemys delectorum; assembly: GCA_019843815.1. Classification (NCBI taxonomy): domain Eukaryota; kingdom Metazoa; phylum Chordata; class Mammalia; order Rodentia; family Muridae; genus Montemys; species Montemys delectorum. Next base: position 27,714 of record JADRCD010212657.1, read on the forward strand.
GAGTTAGATGAAATGCCCTCTTTATTCAATCTATGGTCTCCGTTGCTCAGTTGGAAGCAAAAAGTTCAATAACCATGAAAGATGAAAGGGTGGCCGGGCGGTGGTGGCGCACGCCTTTAATCCCAGCACTTGGGAGGCAGAGGCAGGTGGATTTCTGAGTTCGAGGCCAGCCTGGTCTACAGAGTGAGTTCCAGGACAGCCAGGGCTACACAAGCAAGCCCTGTCTCGAAAAACAAAAAAAAAAAAAAAAAAAAAAAAAGATGAAAGGGTGGTGAGGCAGGCTGACTCCATGACAGGCTTCAAACTGGCAGTTCAGGAGACTAGGCCTAAATCTGTTATCAAGAACTGGGAAGTCCATGAAAGTCAGTTAGTGAAAAAAACCCAGGCTTCAGGCAAAACCAGTCAGAAAAAAATGAGAAGCTGCTCCACCAGCTGGCTTGAGGCAAGGGCGATAGGTCAACAGCAGTTCCCAGATGACAGTTTCCAACCCCCTCCCCCCCAGCAAAGGTTCTGTAATGTACCTAGAGATAGAGCAAACAGATTAAGATAAAGGTCACCTACCCCTCCCTGGAATAACCCTAATGTGCTTTAAATCAGGTCTGCAAGCTCACCGGGGTAGCTCCATCATGGTGGATGGTAGAACCCAGCATTCTGGACTTCTGTAGAATAAAATACTCTTTGCTCTTGCTTACTATTTGAGTTGGAGGTATCATTCTTAGGCAAATTATGGACCCTTACAGGTGGGTTTCTAGCAGGTGGTCATTTTCTGACCATTTTCTACTGAGAAACACAGCAGTTTAAGCTGGGATGTGGCTCAGTGGTAGGACACTTGCCTGGCTGGCTCGTGTAACAAATCCCAGGATTTCAAAACCAAACCAACAAAAGAAGCTTACTAGTTTATATATTTGGAACCTATATTAATGAGGGGTGAACACTATATAATAAGTACAAATAACATTCTGGATGCTTAACATTGGACAAATAATAAATTAATAGTTTTACTTAAGTTTAATTAAGTTTAATATTAATGGGGCAAGAACTTAAGATAATGCATTCTAAAATCTATTTTTTTTTTAAGAATATGGCCTCTGTCACTTGCGTATTTCTTTATCAACAATAAATGATTAAAAAAATTAAGAAAACCAAAGGCATCTTTTATTGAATACACTGAACACACTTGGCTAGTCTCTTTCCCAAACAATGTCATGCAAAACTATAAATGCTTCCTGAACAAGTAAGATTCTGGACACGCGGGGCAGCTCTTGGGAGGCAGAGGCAGGTGGATTTCTGAGTTCGAGGCCAGCCTGGTTTACAGAGTGAGTTCCAGGAATGCCAGGGCTACACAGAGAAACCCTGTCTCAAAAAAAAAAAAAAAAAAA
>JADRCD010212658.1:0-14618 GCA_019843815.1 Montemys delectorum
GGAGGCCAACACTCAAAGAAAAGCAGAGATGATTAAGATCCTGGTGGGATACTGGCCCTATCCTTGCCTTCATATTGGGTTACTGATTAATAAACCCAACTTTCAGACCTTCCAGGCTATACTAGATGGAGTAGACACATGGCTGAAACGGAAGTATCGCCCCAGCATGTGCAGGCTTTAAGTGGTTCACTTGAATGAATACCATGCTTCCTCGGCTATACAGGATGGAAGAGAGGGCAGAGACTACTTAGGAGAAACTATGGAAGTAGAGGAGGATGCACAAGGAAAATGCAAAAGGAAGCAGCGTTTGAGGCTGTTCTGTGACCTTTCCCTTATGTCGTCTCTGCATGAAGATAAACATCAAACACAGTTGTTGCAGTGGGCAAAGGAGAGAAAGTATTTCTTGCATCTGTGCTGTGAGAAGTTGGAGATTGGAGCAATGGAAGGGTCCAAGGTCAGGAATGTGTTAAAATTATTACAGCCAGAGTCCATCAAGGAGTTGGAACTGAATACAGTGGGAAATCTGTCCAAACTGGCAAAATTTGTACCTCACATTAGGAAGATGAGAAAGCTTCAGAAACTCATGCTAATACACATCTTTGGAACAAGCACTTCCACACAAGAGGAGAAGAAGAACGTCACCAAGATCATTTCTCAGTTCCCCAAACTCAGCTGTCTCTAGCATCTCACTATTGATGATGTCTATTTTCTCACAGACAACATGAAAGAGTTGTTCAGGTGTCTGGAAGCCCCATTAGTGTCCCTCGAGATCACCCTGTGCCAGCTCTTTCAGGCAGATTTGGAGTCATTTGCCCAGCATTGGAACTATAGTCAGCTTAAACATCTGTGCTTGAGAGGTGCCACTTTAACTAAGTTGAATGTCAACCCTCTAGGAGATTTCTTTTTTCTTTTCTTTTTTCTTTTGTTCTTTTTTTATTAGATATTTTCTTTATTTACATGTAAATTTTTCCTTTCCCAGGTTCCCCTCCAAAAAACAAACAAACAAACAAAAACAACAAGAACAGATCCCTTTTGCCTCCCCCCTCCCCATACCTGCCACCCTACTCTCTCCCACTTATTGGCCCTGGCATTCCCCTACATTGGGGCACAAAACCTTCACAAGGCTGAGGTCCTTTCCTCCTATTGATGATCGAATTTTCAATCCTCTATTATACACATGCTGCCAGAACATTCAGTCCCACCCTGTATAGTCCTTGATTGGTGGTTGGGTCCCTGGGAGCTCTGAGGGTACTAGTTAGTAATTGTTGTTCATCCTAAGGGGCTGCAAACCCTTCAGCTCCATACCTCTAGGAGATTTCTTACAGAATGTCGCAAGATAATCTGCAGATGCTGAACTTAGAAAACTGTAGGATGAGTGACTCTCACCTCAAGAAACTTCTGCCTGCCCTTATCAAATGCTCCCAGTTCACTAGCCTCAATTTGTATGGCAACAACATCTCCAAAGATGTCCTGAAGGACTTTCTGCTCCACACTACCAATCTGAGCCAGTTGACCACAGAAATGTATCCTGCTCCATTAGAGGTCTACAATGAGTCTAAATATATTGAAGTAGACACATTTTCTCAGTATTGTGCTGAACTCTGGGAAACACTCATGGATGTAAGGCAGCCCAATTCAGTCTCCTTTGGTTCTTATTCCTGTTATGACTGTGATGAGTGTTATTTATATGAAGATGGCGATTTGATACATTGTCTGTGCCAGGAGTAACAACAGGAATATTCCTAGGGACTGGTCTCTAACCCAGAGGACCCAAAACATGGTTTTGGACATTTCTCAGTGTGATGAAACAATGGTCTAAACTCCTGTCAGGACTGACTCTTCACTGGCTTTCTCCTATCTATGAAATTATGCTCAGATCCTGAAAACCTGATGTTCTCTGTGATGTGCTTCTCAGTTGGCCCTCAAGATCATAGTCAGAACAGTTCTTTGCTTGTACACACTAATGTCTAACCTTGTTTCACATGGCTTGTCAATGTGCAGTGAAGCTATTCTGACATTCCCCATTCTGCATCTGCCTGGTGGGTGGGTGGGTCATGAGTAAAGTCTTCAAAGATGTATAAATAATCCTAGTGTGATGTTCCCATGATTAAATATTGTGAATGGATTCTGATTGTAAAACTATATATGAAAAAATTATAAATTTTCTCCCACTTCTTAAAAAAAAAGTATGATAAAATATATTCACCCAGATAAAGGCTTACTCAGATCTGGGGAACCCACAAGTTATCAGATGCTGGGAGAACAGTTTTAAGATGGTACAGGCTCCATCTGTCCTCTTCCCTGTGTTGGTACAGAGATAACACAAGGAAACAATCAGCAAATGTTTGCCTACAAGCCCCGCCGCAGAGCTGTGGCCCCATGATTGACACATGCTCTGGGTCCAAGAGACTCACTTTGACTGCCTTTTCTCTTGTCAGAGGCCAGAGACGTGTGCACAAAGCTCAGGCACCTACAGCCTCGGTTTCTTAACAAAGAATGATAACCACAGTGTCTACCACGAGGAGCACCTGTGGAGATTCGATGGATTTTGGGTTTTCTGGAAAGGCCCGCTATTAAGAACTATAAATGTGACAGCCGTCATGATGCCACTACACCCAGCATGCACCTTACCTCATTCAGCAGGCAGCAGCAAGTAGAGAGAGGAAGTACAAGGAGAAACTATTTCCATTTCTTTTTACATTTTTTTACACAGACACACACACACACACACACATATATATATATATATATATGTTTGAATAGATATATGTATGTATGATTTATAGTAATACTAATGGTGAGAGTTTCTGCTCATTAAAAAAAAAAAAAACTAATAGAATTTCACACACCAAGATGCTTTGAAGAGCATTGATTTCTTCTTTCAGAGAAGTTACTACAACGAAAGCAAGAACAGTTAAACCTCCAGCCAGGTGGCCCCCCAGCAAGCTAATGTCCTCAGCCACACAGAAAATCTTGAGTCTGTCCTTTTAGAATGCACTAGAAGCAAAGTCCTAGTCTCTGAAGGAGGTAAGGAAATTGGAGCAAAAAGCAAGGGGGTGATGAGAGGGATGACCACTGGTAACTAACCAGTAAGTCAAGCAAACTGATCCTGATCATGGAGCCAGGGAGCAGGCTGCTTCTCAGGGGATCTCATTAGACAAGGGAGTAAATTTCCCATAGAATGTCAACACTAGGACTCACAAAATAAAAGAAAAATAAAGTCAAAGAGGGTGCTGGGAAATGGGTCTCCTCCTAAGATTGAGAAGTGGGCTTGTGGTAGCTCCAGGGGCAAGAAGGAATAAGAAATGGGCCATAGGTAAAGGGCAAGCATCTGTCAAGACCGGATGAAGAGCTGGGGCTGGATGCATTCTATGTATCTGACACATGTGTGAGCCTGGCTCAACCAATCACTCACCGGATATCAGAGACTTTGATTGGTGGCAAAATTGGTATTCCAAAATGTTACTTGTCGTGGTATTGCAAGTCTGAACTATATATCCAATCCTCAAGGTTGTCCTGAAAATATTTTCTCTGCTGTTTTTTTAAGAGCTAATGTTACGTGGAGGATGGAATGCTAGACCAGATGTCCAGCTGCTGCTGCACTCCGCCTAATTTCTATAACCAGCCTTGTCTTTGCACAAGTTTCTTCAGGCCTCAAAATTCTGTTTCCTCACCTGGAGGGAAAAAACAGTTGAATTGTCAGACTTCCGTTTCCTTACCAGCCCCAAGGAAGGAATGCTGTGGAATATTTTCTAATGATTTGCCTACTTCACCTAGGAACTAAATACAGAGGAAGTGTATTGAACATGTCTGATTATTTGTATTAAGTCAAGACTTAGCTAAGTGCCTTCCCTTTTTTCTTAATTCCTCCTTTTCTTTTCTTTTCTTTTCTTTTTTAATTTCAATGGTTATTTTGAGACAGCCTTTCACTGTCTAGCTCAAGATGGAGGCTAACCTGAGACTTACTCTGTAACCCAGGCTAACCTCAAACTCAAAATTCTCTCACCTCGGACTTCCTAGAGCTAGGTGTCAGGTGTACATCCCCACAGCTAGCTCCAAGTGTTCTTCAGTGTATTTTGCCTTTATTTAATTTTTTTGCAGCTCATGAATTGGAGGGAACTGAAGGCATTCACTCTTCAAAAGCACCTTAAGACAGACTAATTCTGTAAGAGAGAGATTGAACGTGTTAAAAATTGCACTGCTATTAGATTGTAGAAAGCAGTAGTCATCGTAAGCAAATACTCTCCAAATCCATGGGAATCAAAGCGGCTCTCACAGCTTCCATCCTATTCTTTATCTGTAAGGGATACAGCGCAAGACTTTCAGCAGATGCCCGACACCCCAGATGGTACCAAACTCTGTGTGTCTATCTATTATCTATCTATCATGTCTTATTCTATACCCAATGCTGATTATTTTTATATAGGTATCAATTTCTAAGTCAAGCATAGGCTTTTCACAAAGATAACCAAAAGTAAAACAGAGTAATTATTATTACAGTATTGTATATTAACAAATTAAGTATATGTAGTCTTCTTGAAAATATCTTGTGGTATTCTCCCCCTTTCCCCTAAGGGAAACACTTCATGGCTTCTCTTTAATATAACCAAGTGGCCAGCAGCCCTCCTCTGGCTCTTTGGTAGCATTATGAAAACAAAATAGAGGTCCCTTAGGTCCCCACTGAGATGGCTCAGTGGGTAGATGCATCTGTCACTGAGTCTAACGGCCTGGCTTTCATTCCTAGGATCTGCTTAGTAGAAGGAAAGACCCAACTCCCACAAATTGTCCTCTGACCTCCACATGTGAGCCGTGGCATGCGTGCCCCCCTCCACAAGTAAATAAAATGTTGAAAGTTTCAGGAAGAGCTCATGCAGATACACTGTGTTTCTGTGACAGTGGATCTAACCATCAAGGCAGCTATTGACAAAAGGGTGAGTAGCATACACAGAGTGAATGCCTGCACTAGGCAGAGACGCCATCCACCACACGATTCAGAACACCATACAATTTTAAATCTATGTTTAGTTCTGAAGTTTCCCATCTCATATTTTTAGGCACAGTTAAACTTAAGTAACTGAAGTCACAAAAAGAAAAAAAAAATTCTATGGACAAGGAAGGCTACTGTACAGGTCCAAATGATTAAGATAAAATAAATTTATTACTGCAGTATATTGCAGATAAGTACCTTCTCTTTTTAGTTTAACATCATAGTCCAAAGTGACACAGATGGCCCTGGGTAAGATGAATGTGTAACAAAACAGAGCTAATAATCATGAATCCTAGAAAGGGACAATGTGTGGGGAGGAGGCAGGGGTATGGGTAGGGATGGGAAGAGAGAGGTGGGAGTGGGAAAAGAGGGGTGGGAAGAGAAAGGAGAGTAACTAGACTTGCATATGTGCATGTATGAATTGTCAAAGAATGATTTAATAAAAACTGTAACTTCAATCATTTAGAAAGATGAAGCCGAACCGTGGGCACTAGAGACTGGGAAGTATGGGGGAAGCAGAAAGCAGCCACACAGAAAGCACTGAAGTGCATGTCCGGGTCTTTATAGCATGGCACTGTGGATATTGGTTAAAGCAATCCATGGTCTGCTGTATAAAAAAATTCCTGGCACATAAAAATGATTGACATTCAAGGCAACAGACGTGCTGGTCATACGTTACCCTCCTGTATTAAGCTATGAGAGCCCACTGCATAAAGATATGCCAGTGTTATATTTCAGTAGAAAAAAAAATGAGGAAAAAAAATAGAAGTTTAAAAGTAGCACATCAAAAAATAAATGGGAACAGGAAAAAAAAGAGAGAAACAAGTGTTATTCTCATCTTAAATATAAGAAACGTATAAAACCAACCGTAATATCTTGTCAGCCAGCTGCACTTCATAAGAAAACAGAAAGTGGACAAGTTCCAAAAAAATATTAGAAAGTGTTTACAGAGACATTATTAGGAAGTATGTGTTATGGAAAAAGTACTGGAGAAATATTTATATAGTGTTTTACTCTGCTAATAAGCAGAGCAAACAGGAGTGATTTTCATGCTGTCCTTCTCTATAAAGGGAAGAAATTTAGGTTCCCAGAACCACTCATGGTCCTGGTTTCAACCATAGAACCCTGGCTCCACTGTTCGTACTAGCAAGTGGTCCAGAGGTCCATAGAAGTTATTTAATCTCTATAGATTTCTTCCAAAGGTGTAAGAGGGCCGCTAAGTCCACATGGCATTGTTTTGAGCTCACAGACTACAACAGTCTTTACTGATCTCAGTCACGGTACCATGATCTCGAAAGCAGCCATCATCACTTACCAGGATGGCAGCCCCACCACTTACCGTAGGCTGGACTCTCCATCTCCATGGCAATGCAGTACCTGTGTTGTGAAGGGCCTGCAATCAGAGACACTGGTCAGCCGCACCTCTCCCCCACGAATGCACCCAAATGACCAGGGCCATTAATTTTATCCTGGAATCTAGCAACAGCCAACATCAGTGAAGCTGGGGCGGTTAGAGGCACTGGGATAATAGACATGAATCAAAAGAAATTACATAACACTATTGTTACATACTTTCTGTAGCTAGAGACGGGTACTCGATTTTAACAGAGCACACTGCTGTATAAGGTATCAATGGAGTCATCAGTATGTGTAATTTGTAGAGACAACAGTCATGTTGTCTGTGTAGACATTGCACAGTGAGTTTTGTTCTTATGTCTTTCCAACTCTGGATCAGTGGGATTCTGATTTTGTTCTCTGATCTATCTTCCAGTTCACAAATTTCCTTCAACTATTGGATTAATCTGATGTTAAATCATTTCAGTGAATTTTTTACTTCAGTTGTAATTTTTTTAGAGTTCTAGAATTTATTTTTCTCTTTTCCAATCTCTTAGGTAAGTCTTTACACTTTTAGTTTCTTGCCAAAATGTTCCAACTTGGGTTTTCCTTAAACCTGGAAATTTCATTTACTTTGTAGGCTGGATCTGATGAATCCCATACTGAGAGCTTCATTAGGTCTGCTTTTCTTGTCTGTTGTTTCTGTGGATGGTGGTTTATGCTCAGTCATCTTTGTGTGCTGGACAGTGTATCTGAAAACACTGCAGAAATAATTTCATTCCTTTCCCTAAGATTATTGACAGAAATAAAATTATTTTATTTATACCAGTAAGATATGTACATGTGTGCACATGTGCGTGTGCATATGTATGTTCTGTACATTTGGAAACCAGACGTTAACATCAGGTGTTTACCTTCATTTCATTTTTGGAGATAACTCTGTTGCCAAGCCTGGCACTCACTGACTGGCTAAATTAGCTGGTTACTAGAGTCCCCAAGACCTGTCTCTCTCTGTTACTTCCCAACACTGGAGTTATGGAGGAATATTGTCACAACAGGTATTTTACAGAGATGCTGGTGATCCAAACTCAAGACAAGCAGAAAGTTACTCTCCCACTGAGCCATTCTCCCCAGCCCGTAATGTTAAAATAATCACAAGTCAGTGGTTTCTTTTTTCCTTCATCCAGCTCACTTTATTTCTGGCAGTGCTGGGAATTGAAATGAGGGACCCACACACACGAGGCAAGCCCTCTACCACCGAGTTTCAGCTCCAGCCCCGAGCTTAAGTTTCTTTTATTATCACACTATTTTTTTTTAAAAAAAAAAACAAAAGTAAGTTAGAGATATGCCTTTATTAAGCGACATAGCTTATGAACTGATGGAATTCATTGAGTGATGTCACCTTTATCTTTTTGTTTTATTCAACTCCTGAGGTTCTTCACGTAATTTCTTCCATTTTCATTAACCTCCTCCTTGGGCTGTTACATATTTCCCCATTGGACGATGACTTCTTGTCTAAAAGGGTTCAAACGAAGTACTTGGGTGTATTCATGTGAAAATGATGGTTGTTCTCGTAATTGTGTCCTTCTTTGTAGGAGCCAAATCTAAAAAAAAAAAAAAAAGAAAAAAACTGACATGGGAAAATGTCACAGGATACAGGTTTGAGTGTGTGTGTGTGCGCGATAGATAGATTGTTTTATACTTTTTTCATTATATTTACCAGATTGGTATTATTGCATGGTATTATAAATATGCACAAATGTGAGGTCACTGAGGTCACAAAGTGAGGCTTTCCAATGCTCATACCCTCACAGAAACATTGGTTTAAACAACTATCCACATGCAAAAATACCTTCACACGAGTTAAAGAATTCAGGTGCATGATAAAAGTACTAGAAAGACGTGTACATCACCTAATCACTTATTGACAGATGTACGATAGACAATGTACAAGAACTGCTTCATCAGTAAGATGGTTACTTCTGTTCATTCACATACAATGGTCTTAGCTTGTCAGGCCAGTCATTATCATAGCTCGAAGTATTGACAGGCACGTAAGATGGTTGCGTGCCTTTCTTCTTTTGTAATATAAATAAAACCTCTGGCACAGTGAAAGCTTGTCTGCAGGAAGGAAGCTCCCAGGTCACTACCATATCCCATGACTCAGGTATGTGGTATCTTCTGCAATAAGATCTTACCATCAGATTATGGAGGGTAACCAAGAGCAATGGCAAGAGCCTGTAAAGTTAGGGGTAGGGTGGTCTATGGGACTCTACTGACCAACAACTCAAAAGGATATAACCTATGCCTGGCACTGAGCTTCTTATCTGATGGCCTATGGTGTTTGGGAGAGGCATTATCCCGGTGTGATATGGTAACTCTGTTTGTACTGTATATTAGAAAGCTTCTACAGTGGTAGGTTTCCACATAGAATTTTTTTGATGTTAGTTGATGGGTTCCAGGGGAGGGAGAATAAGTTTTCTTCAGGATTGCAATCCCTGAGAGGTTACCTTTCCTCCAGTAGATGGTCCTCTACCCATAGACATACAGGTACCAAGTGGGCTCAGGGATGAGAGACAGAGAGAGAGAGAGAGAGAGAGAGAGAGAGAAAACACATGAAATTAGGCAGGAGGAGTGATGGGGGAGGGGAGGGAAAAGGGGGAGATATGCTCTTAGCAGAATTAGAAAATGTTTTGTATAAGCCTCATGTAACTACTAAGAAAATCTTCAGTAGATAAATCAAGTCAAAGGAAGACATCAGGAGAGGAAGAACACAGTAAAAGAAGCTCAAAGCCAGCAAAAACTGATTGTTTTTAATGGAAATTCTGTAAGTTCTTTCCTATCAACTACTTCAAACGTAAATGGGTCAAATTCTCCTCATGAAACAGCTCAAAGTCAAATGAGATTTTTGTTTGTTTGTTCTTTGTTTTTTTAAGATAGAGCTTTAGGCTGCCTATACAACTCAGTTTAGCTTTAATAGCTTACACAGGCTGAAAATGAATGGCGGCAAAGATACTCCACTCCAACGGACAACTAAGAGAGAATAGGATGGCTATGCTCACCACACAGAAAATAGACAGTAATTCAAAAACTGTCACAGGAGACAAAGAACGTCATTATATAATAATAAAGGAGTTGATTCATCAATGGAATATAACAATTGTGAGCATATGCACACTTAACATCAAAGCACCTGTTTTAGTCAGGGTTTTTATTCTTGCACAAACATTATGACCATGAAGCAAGTTGGGGAGGAAAGGGTTTATTCAGCTTACTTCCACATGGCTGTTGAACACCAGAGGAAGTCAGGACTGGAACTCAAGCAGGTCAGGAAGCAGGAGCTGATGAAGAGGCCATGGAGTGGATGTTCCTTACTGGCTTGCTTCTCCTGGCTTGCTCAGCCTGCTCTCTTATAGAACCCAAGACTTCCAGCCCAGGGATAGCACTACCCCTTTGATCACTAATTGAGAAAATGCCCCATAGCTGGATCTCATGGAGGCATTTCCCCAACTGAAGCTCACTTCTCTGTGATAACTCCAGCCTGTGTCAAGTTGACACACAAAACTAGCCAGTACAATTGACCCCTTGTCAACTTGACACACAAACACATCACTATTAAGCCTCAACCCTTATGTTCTTATTCATCTCCAAGATTTAAAGTTTCACAGTCTTTATATATTAAAAGTTTAATCAATTTAAAATGTCTAATATCTTTTAAAATTTAAAGTCTCTTAACTGTGGGCTCCACTAAAATACATTCTTCTTTCAAGAGGGAAAAATATCAAGGCACAGTCACAATCAAAAGCAAAATTAATGTCTGGGATCCAACTCACGATCTTTTGGGCTCCTCTAAGGGCTTTGGTCACTTCTCTAGCTCTGCCCTTTGTAGCACACATCTTTATCTTTTGGGCTCCAGATGCCTGTACTCCATTGCTGCTGCTGTCTTTGGTGGTTACTGTATGGTACTGGCATTCCCAAAACACTGCTGTAACTAGGCTTTATCAGTAGCCTCTCATAGACTGTCTTTATGGTGCCAAGCCTCAACTCCTTTGTATGACACCTTTAGTCCTGGGACATGAAATGCAAACTGAGGCTGCACCTTTACCAATGGCCTTCCATGGCCTCTCACTGTGCTGAGCCTCAGCTGTTCTCTATGACCCCTTTATGCTGTCAAAACCAGTACCACCTGGGTGACTCTTACACACTACCAAGTCCTGCTGCAGCACAAGGTACAACCTTGGCTACCTCTGGAACACAGCCTCTCAGTGCTCTCAGAAAACACTTCCCAGAAGATGTCACCTCAATGATGCTGGTCTCTTCTTAATCACCGCTAATTTCTTAGCTCCAGCTAACCAGCATCAATAGTCCCAGCAATGCAAAGTTCTCTCTTTAGTAGTTTTGGTATCTTGTTAATCACAGAAGATACTTCATCCCCAGCTAACCAGAACCACAGAATCTTCACAATCAAAACAACATGGCCCTGATAAGAGTCTTTAATCTTCCCTCTGAAATTTCACAAGCCAGACCTCCATCTCTGCACTACTCTCAACATGATCTTCCAAGCTCCCACAGACATTCTACAGAGTTCTTAACAGTGGCTCTTCTAGCTCAAAGTTCCAAAGTCCTTCCACAGTCCTCCCCAAAACATGGTCAGGTTGTCACAGGAATACCCCACTCCTGGTACCAATTTGTTTTAGTCAGGGTTTTTATTCTTGCACAAACATTATGACCATGAAGCAAGTTGGGGAGGAAAGGGTTTATTCAGCTCACTTCCACATGGCTGTTGAACACCAGAGGAAGTCAGGACTGGAACTCAAGCAGGTCAGGAAGCAGGAGCTGATAAAGAGGCCATGGAGTAGATGTTCCTTACTGGCTTGCTTCTCCTGGCTTGCTCAGCCTGCTCTCTTATAGAACCCAAGACTTCCAGCCCAGGGATGGCACTACCCCTTTGATCACTAATTGAGAAAATGCCCCACAGCTGGATCTCATGGAGGCATTTCCCCAACTGAAGCTCACTTCTCTGTGATAACTCCAACCTGTGTCAAGTTGACACACAAAACTAGCCAGTACAGCACCTAAGTATATAAGGAGAGATCTTAAAGGACAGCATTAACAGAAGAGGAAGTCAACAACAGATGCAGGACGGAGCACACACAACACCACACCATAGCAAAAGGAACTCAACAGATATATACAGAGAAGCACAGGAGCAGATAAAACCCTCTTTTCAAACTCACACGTGGAACATTCTCCAGAATGGATCCTTTGTTAGGCCACAAAGCAGTCTAGATAAACTTAAGACCACTTGAGCCAAATCAACAATCTTTTCTAAACACAGTAGTGTGACTGGAAGTCAGTATCTGGAGGTAAAAATCGCATAATTCACAAATATGTAGGAATTAAAACAACGTACTCACGAGTGACCAATGACTCAAAAAAGTAATAAAAAAAAGAAAAAATTATATATTGATGTGAGTTAAAAAAGATACGACATACCAAAACATAGAGATGTAGTAAGACTGGTTTTAAGAGAGAAGTCTGTGGCAATGCCTGTCTGAACTAAGGCAGAAAGATTTAAAGAGGTAAACTATACTGTAGTGAGCTAGAGGAAACAAACGAACAAAAACAAGCAAAGAAGCAAAAACCACAGTCAATGTGAGAAATAAAAGATTGGAGCACAATAATGACAAGATAGAAAAACGGAAGATCAAAGCGACTGTGGCTCAGCCTCCTGATAAGATTTTAAAAACTGGTAAACCTTCAGCCACACTTACTAACAATACAGAGAACCCCCACTAAAACCATAAGTGAAAGATACCACGGAAATGCAGGTCACCACAGTCTACCATGAGCAAGTATCTGCCAGCAGACTGGATAACTTAGAAATGGACTCATTCAGAGGCAGGCGGATTTCTGAGTTCGAGGCCAGCCTGGTCTACAGAGTGAGTTCCAGGACAGCCAGGGCTACACAGAGAAACCCTGTCTCGAAAAACCAAAAAAAAAAAAAAAAAAAAAAAAAAAAAAAAAAAAAAAAAAAAAAAGTGGACTCATTCACAGAAACACACACCTACCAGGACTAGATTTTGAAGGAATGTAAAAGCTAAACAGTTTAGCAATGGGGAAGAAGATTGAGTCAGTTATCAACTCCGTCCCCTAAAAATCAGTTCAAGACCTGGTGGTGTTGGTGACCTCTATGCAACATTTAAAGAAATGTTAATGCCAGCCCTCTTCAGACTCTACCAAGAAGTTGGAAAAAGAAAAAGAGGAGGAAGAGGGGAAGGAGGAGGAGAAGGAAGAAGAGGAGGCAAAAGGAGGAGGAAGAGGGGGAGGACGGGGAGAGGGAGAGGGATAAGAAAAGAAGAAGGAGGAGGAGGAGGAGGAGGAGGAGGAGGAGGAGGAGGAGGAGGAGGAGGAGGAGGAGGAGGAGAGGGAGAGGGAGAGGGGGAGGGGAGGGAGAGGGCGAGGGCGAGGGAGAGGGAGAAGGGAGAAGGGAGAAGGAGAAGGAGAAGAGAGAAGGAGAAGAGAGAAGGAGAAGGGAGAAGGAGAAGAAGGAGGAGAAGGAGAAGAAGGAGGAGAAGGAGAAGGAGAAGAGAGAAGGAGAAGGGAGAAGGAGGAGAAGGAGAAGGAGAAGAAGGAGGAGAAAGAGAAGAAGGAGGAGAAGGAGAAGGAGAAGAAGGAGAAGAGAGAAGGAGAAGGGAGAAGGAGGAGAAGGAGAAGGGAGAAGGAGGAGAAGGAGAAGAAGGAGAAGAAGAAGCAGTCTTCAAATAAACACATATTACTAGGTCAGAATGTTGTAGTGAGAAAATCTGACCCCCCCCCCAAAAAAAAAACAAGCAAAAACTATTTATTCTAACAGCTGACAGACAGTTCTATGGGTGAAATGCTACCGATCACAAGGAAGGGGATGGTCCTATAAGATGGCAAACGAATACTGCCTCTCCATGACCTAGTTAAAGGGAAGAGTCAGCCTAAGAAAGATTGCATGCAGGCTGGGGCTGTAGCTCCATCGGTAGAGTGCCTGCCTTGCATACAAGAGTTCGGTACCAGTACTGCATACACTTAGCGTGGGCCCGTGATTACAGCCATGAAGATGTGGATGCAGAACAATCAGGGGGCCAAAGTCATCTTTGTCTATACAGTGAAGCTGGCATATAGATCCTGAGAGTGGAAGGGAAGAGAATAATAGGGAAAGGAAAGACAAAAAGGCGAGGAGGTGGGGGGGGAGTGTGAGCATAGTTTACCAAAGAGAGGAAGAACTTTGGCAATTCACAAAGGTACTGATAGAACAGCTAAAACATACAGAGAGAAAGGTTGGTGGTGACAGGCAATAGGAAGCTAGCCTGGTCCAACCCAATTCAGTGCGGCTTTCCGCTGGAGGGAGGAGGAGGGACAGAAACCGTGTGTAGAAAGGAAGCCAGGCACGCCAGTGAAAAGTGAATTAGTAGTCTTGCCCTCGGCCATACACACCGTGCTCACAAAACCCTCCAATCCAGCATCTAGATGGGTCAGCCGTGGAGAAGACCCCCCCCCCCCGCTACTGTCTCACCCTGTATAATCAGGAGGGGTGGCGGTTGATGTCTTTAAAGCTAAGCCATCTTGAGCACCTGAGAAGGAGGGACAACCACAAACAAATCAGAAAGCTTGAAATTTTAACTGGGCGGAGCCTCAGAGCGAGGAGGGAGCTGTTGTGGAAAGCAGAGAAGGAAGCAGATGCTGGCAAGCCAAAAGCAGCCAGCTCAAGCAGGGACATGCACTAAGGAAGGAAGCCCCACTCCTAGAGGCTGGGAGCAGATGCCCTCAACAGAGAATAATCCTGTACTTTGATGGCCCTGAGCTTGAGGTTGGCAGGTGGATCGCTGGGGGCACCTGTCTGCTATTTACTGCCTCGGAGTCGAGTACACTGGCACGCTAGTAGAATAAAAGCCACCGCCGCATTGCCCAGGCAGAGTGATCAGTTCTTGTGGGTTTTGGAAGAATGGAGATCTAAGTTCTGTGGTTGTTTCACCCTTTTCTCAGATAGGTGCAAGATGTCCTCTGTTTAGAATACCCATCACCAGGGGGCTGGAGAGATGGCTCAGTGGTTAAGAGCACTGACTGCTCTTCCAGATGGTCCTGAGTTCAATTCCCAGCAACCACATGGTGGCTTACAACCATCTGTCATGAGATCTGACACCCTCTTTTGGTGTGTCTGAAGACAGATACAGTGTACTCATATAAAATAAATAAATAAGTCTTTTTTTAAAAAAAAGAAAAGAAAAGAAAAGAAAAGAAAAGAAAAGAAAAGAAAAGAAAAGAA